>BSBK01002497.1:0-307500 GCA_027943335.1 Chamaecyparis obtusa
TTACTAATTGTTGAACTTGCCAATGAGTTATCATTGGTAACTCAATGAGTTTTGAAAACTTTCTCTTTTATCACTTTCTTTTCTATTTAAAACTCTAAAGCTTTTTCCCCTTCATCGACACTTTGGCTTCTTCTCCAAACTTAGTTGGGGTTTTAATGATTTTTGCAAACTCTCTACATTATTGACACTCTTTTTTTTTTTTAACTTTATCACGAGTATTTATCATTTTTTGGGTCCTACTTGACAACTTTGTTATTTTTTCATAAGTTTTGATGATTCCTTAACCTACCAATATTCCTTGCTTTATTCAAATGTTAACTCAACCTTTCATTGATAAAGAACCCCCTTTCACTAACTTTGTTGGAGGTTAGACTAGTTTTGAAAACCTTGTAATTTACCACATGGCACATTTTTCTTTGTAATCCTTAAACCCTTCCTTTATCAACACATTCAACCTTTACATGAACTTTCTTGGTACTTTTTTTTCTTTCAAACTTCCTTAGTTGTCGACATCAGATAATTTTGCTTGAGTTTTTTCTTGGATGATGGGCATTGTTAGAAGTTTGGATGGTTTGTAAAACATCACTTCTTACCAACACACTTAAAGAATATTGGATGTAAGGAAGATTTCAAAGGTTTGGGGAATATCAAAACCCCCAAAGTCACCCAATATGTGAAGAATTACCAATATACAAAAGTTAGACTAAAAAAAACTTAACTTTTTAAACTTTTGCACTTTAGGAGTTAACACTTTAGACCAAAATACCGATAAAAAGAAAAATATCAAGACTTTAATAAAAATAGTGGTTTAAAAAACCTTGTTAGTCAATGAAATAAACACCTAAAACCTGCAAAAGTGCTAACATGGGTGGAAAATTGCTAAGTATGGAGGTTTTTGAGAGGGCCAATGACTTAATGAATTTGGCCATGTCTCTCAAATGTCTTCAAACATTATTTTTGACAAATAATAAATATTTTTTTAGGGTGATGACAAAAATAAGGTAACTATATTCAAATATGATGTTTGTATTGTAGGTTGTTTTGCAGTGCTATGACATTATTCTTATGAATTGGACATTATAACATGCATTAATATGCTTTATGCTCTATGTTATTTATCTTTTATACTTGAAATTTATCTACATGCATTTCTCGTGTTTATACATGATTTAAATGGAATCATACATGCTATATTCAACTAGTCATATTTTTTCTAGATTTCATACATTTAAATTCAGACGAAGAGATGTTACTAACTGTACATCTTCTTAGTTAAACTACGAACATGTGAGTAAGTCATGACTTTGTAAATGTCCATTTGTAAGACATTCATTGAAATATGAGCCTAAACTAAGAGTTAATATTATAAAACAAGGTGAAAAAATCTTGTAATGTGAAATTAAACTGAATATTAAGGCAAATATGAAACTAAAGGTTAACCCTCAACAAAGTGATTTCATGATCTACATAAGAACTAGAAAAACCATTACACATGAAACATCAGATTTACATAAAGAAACCCTTTTAGGAAAAAAATCTACCACAAAAAGAGAGGCAAGTATATTACTAATCCAATTAAGAATACAATAACAATACACTTCTCTATAGCCATCTATTAAATTTGACAATACTCCATTACCTTGGAAACCAAAAAATACTAATGAATAACTCTAGCTCAAGACACCAATTTATAGGAGTTTGTGAGGATGAATACCATTCTGGTGTCACAAAACAACATGTGATAAAGCCACATGGAAAACCATCATGTCCACCTCCAATAATAACCTCTTACAAATGCTCTTACAAGTGTCACAAGACATCTCTCATGCATGTCCACATGTGGAAGGAAATTTTTCATAAATTGTCATAAGTGTTGTCATAGAATCTTTTGACATTTGTCATAACCATTATAGATGCTCTTACTGTACACACTAAGATGTGCACTTCTCTAAATCATTGCTTCCAAGAGAATCCATGGATTGGAAACCTTGAGAAATTGATTTAGAGCTCCCTAGGCATGGAGTGCAAGGGTGTTTAAGAATGCTCTCAGCTAGAGCTATTAAGCCAATAACCTTGCTAGTAAACCATGCAATGGGAGATTCAAATGAAGACAAGGGCAAGAATGCCAATATCCTCATGAATCAAATGAAATGCAATGCAAGCTAGATTAAGATGAATATGCAAGATAGACTATGGAAATGAAAGAACAAGTATTACAAAGCCTCCTAATTAAGCTAGATGAAGTAATCTAAAGCATAAATGAAACTAAGCTAAGTATGAAGCTATGAATGCCATGATAATGCAAGAAATGAAACTATGATAACATGTAGATGCAAAAGTCAAGATTGCTACAAATCTTCAAAAAGATCCAAAGTGACCTAGAAAACCTGCAACATAACATTAGCATAAAAAGTTGGGGATCTAGAATGAAGAAGAGAGCTCTCCTTTTATAAGAAATGAGAAGCAATGGACCATGGAGATTAAGAGGCAAAAGATTTAATCAACGATAGAGCATCAAAGAGGAGAAATCCATGTGCACAAGTATCCTCCAATGAGAAAATAAGAGTTGACTTTTGTGTCCATATGAGACAAAAAGTGTTTTTTCCCTTTTTATAAAATAAGAATAGTGCTTTATTTGTGCAACTTAGGATAAGAGGAAAAGTGGGGGGCTTTTTATTTAATTAAAAGAGGAGGAAACTCCTTTTAATTAAATAAAGACTTAGGATAAGATGGTTAGCCCATAGAAAATAATCGAATAAATGATAGAACTAGGATTTGATCAAGAATAAGCAATTGATGATTTTAGCAAAAATGCTAGCAAAGGGGCTAATGGTCTAGATGACCATTTTTAGGTGTATACATTTGCCCCTCTTTGACTAATGTGTGATTGATCTGGGAACACATTACGTCAAAGAATAGATCAGCTAAGAAGGCAAGAGATAGCGATCTGACTCCAAAGAATGAAGTTCAGAGAAATAGCAAATCCTGCATGGTTAGCTTGGTAGCGATAGTACTAAACACTTAGGAAAGAGATGGATAGTATCAGGACTCAAGATGAGAACTAACATGTCAAGCGCAAAGATAGATAGATCAGAGCAAATGGAATGGTCAAGCATATGCTCTGACTAGAAATCATAATCGAAGATGAAAGATGATAGGATAACCATCAAGCAGTGAAGATATGCCCCAGCAAAGATCGAAGGAGAGATGAAATGAATGAAAGACTAGAAGGTTGAAAGAGATGGAGATGAAGAAGGAAAGGATGCCCCAGCGAAGATTGAAGGATCAGGCCTCAAAAAGGGTCAGTCAACTACGCGGAAGAAAGAGGAATGTGATTGTGATGATCAAGGTGAACTCGGATTTTGGTTTCTATCTTGAAATGAAGAGACAATGGTGTGATATGAAAGACAAGAAGCAAAAGACATGATCGGGAAGAAGCGAAAGGTGAGCGCAGTTGATCGACAGGTGCCACAAAAGATGAAAGGAGATCTCTCCATATGCAAGATGCAAAACTAGACTAACATGAACCTAAAAATGCAAGCTACATGAAAAGTGGTTTACTTGCAAGGTCACAAAGCTTTTAGACTCTAATTTTCATCATTGAGTGTTATTGGTAATGTCGCAAGATCATACAATACACACTAGTATAACTATGTGAATCTGAATATGATCTATATCAGATAGAAATGTGGAAATCCCACCTAGGCATCAAAGACATGTAGGTCAAGATGACTAGTGCAGTAAGGTTCCCTAAGTTTGATATAGCAAGATTATGCTTGCATCGAGACACAAGAAAGTCAAGATGAATATAAGTATGCACTTGTGAAAACAATCAAGGATGATACCTTGTAAGTCCTTAGTGTCAAGTGGAACAAGCATAAATGCTAATGATGGTGAGGACCAACAAAAATATACCCACAAGTAGAAAGCAAATAAAACATGTTCTCATGCCCCAGTCTTCTAGCTCGGCATCATTGAAAACTATTAGGGAGAGAACACTCAACAAAGAAATCATCATAGACATCACACAAAGAAATAAAGCAAATGTCAACAAGTCAAGTGTTTAAGTGCATGTGTGTAGGTCATAGAGTCAATTTTTGAGTATCTCATTTGCCAGTGAGAAATATCATATCATGCTAGATTGTGGGTAAGACATTTGATAAGTGTTGAGAAACACTTGACGCTAGGGTAGTGTTGAAAAACACCGTATTGGGGTGGTGTTGAAAAACATCGTTGGAACCAAGAGGCCCAACAAACCCCAACGCACAAAGAGACCCAAGATGAGCTAGAACAACGTATGCCCCCTAAACTAAGACCAAAGTCAATTCCAAGCTAGGAGAGGCAAAGCGAGAAGTGGAGTAAAGGAGCGCCACACAAGACTGATAGACATAGGTGCAAGGGTCTCAGGCAGTGCCTATTTCCAGGTTTTCACCACTTGATAGATTTTTTTTAGGACTGTTTTCAATTTATTTATTTTTTGTATTTTTGCTACTAAGGCGCCTGTTTCCAAGTTTTCACCGAGGCACTTTTTCTATTTTTTTGAATTTTTTTTTTTGTGAGACATCAAAGTGCCTATTGCTAGGTTTTCACTAGGATGCTCATTTTTTCAGGACATTATATGCTTTTTAGGATTTTTTCAGCATCATATATGAATTTTTTTGGATTTTTTCAGGATCAATAAAATATGTACAAAGAGCTCAAGAAGGTCAGACATAGCACTTCTTCAGATGTAGAACATTGATAAGCTTGGTAAGTTCTTCTTCCTCTGGCATAGATAACTGATAGACCTCGGACCCAACTGCTGCAGTGATAAGATAAGGTCCTAACCAATAGTAGCCAGCCCTAAGTAATTTCCAAGCTAATGTAAGGTTGTTAAAGTGTGATCCACATATACCATCGTGGACTTCAGCTAGCACTTTGTCCGACTCCTCTATTTCTAGACACTTAAGGAGAGTTCCGTCTAGACCCTTCCTATACAAGTCACCAGAGACGAGGGTAAAGTGTGAGGTGTGATGGATGAGATGGTGCTTCATATTGCGTGTTAGACTTTCAGGAATAACATGATCTTGGAGATAGGAAAATATGATGGCAGTGTAAGGACTATGAGCAAGATAGTGTAATTCTTCCACCAGGAACTGGAAGTAGGATTTATGCTTTTTCAATTGTAAATTGGATGCTGAAGTAACCAAAATATGACAGAGGTGAAATAATTCTTGAAAAAGTTCACCATTTTTTTTGTAGAGAATCAGCTTGTCATCTTTTTATTTGATAATCATCATTTTTGAGCAAGTCTTTATTTTGACTTTTTTTAGGTTTGGATACCACCACAATGTGGTTTTCACCATCCGAACCATTGCTCTTTCTTTTGATTTGATGATTGAGATACTTTATTTTTGATTCAGTCCTTTTTGTTGCTGGTTCACTAGTGGAAGAAGTAACAGGTTCAATGACATGTTGATCCTGGGTGGACCAAGCTATGAGATCTAATTTTGTGAGATGAAATGAAGTGACTGGTTCAATAGCATTTATGTGAGGGATGTCATCTCTGGCGTGACAAGACCAGGTCAAGCCTATAGGGTAAGCTCCGAAAGTGTTAAGATCTAGACTTGTCATAAAAGGACCAGCGTGGTCCACTAAAGCAATATGTGGATTAAACTCATCAAACCCTATGTGAGACTCATCAACTACATTGGGTTGGTCACCATAATTATGAACCACGATCCACTTCCATATCCATTGTGGAAGATCCATTAGAGAGAGTATCCCATTCATATTCATTTGAATCTGTTGTTACGGTTCTACTGGGATGCTTGCCACTAAGAAGGTTTAGGACCTTTAGAAGTAGAGGCTTCAGAGTCATGATGTGTGAGATCTCCTCATTTCATTAAACACAAAATATTTCTTCATTGTCTAGCTTGGGGGATCAAATTCATTATCACTAGACATAGAAGCTTCAACTAATCATGGGTAGGTATGTGTTTCTTCTCCCCAAAGGAGTGAAGTAGAAGGAAGATCATCTCCTATTTGAGCCATAGTGTGTAGTGGTGACTCATCTGTATCTATGTCTGAATCACTAATCATGGGAGCATTTCTAGAACATGTAGGGAGGTCATCATCGACACCATATCCTAGACCTGTTGTAATCTTAGCGGGTCGGCCATTAGTATGACTCAAAGGGCTCGACTAGGGTGTGCCCATTATCATTTATAAGTCTGTGACCTTGATAGCCCATTTGCTGCAAAAATTTATAGCCTTTACCATAACGCTTAGGAGAAAATAGGAGTAGCAATAGTGGTATTGTCTTCTTTCGTCTCTATAAATCCATTCTCTAATAGCTTGTTCTTCTCTTTTTGCCTCTAGGGGTATGAATGCTTGAACAAAATTACCAAAAATTGTCATGGTAGAAGTAGAAGGGCTTCATCTTATTAGAAGGTCTCCCATATGATCTAGGAGAGATAGGCATAGCAGCAAGGGAATCCAGTGTGTATTCACCCATACCAAGGCTCGTCATCTTAAAGTTTTCTCAGCGGCAACCAGGAATGCAGTAGGATCATTAGAAGGTTTTTTATGAGGAACAAATGTTTCAGTAGCAATAAGAGCATTAATAGCAGTAGAATGATCCCCTGGAATAACAATTTTAGCTCCATTATGTGGGAATTTGACACACTGATGGTATGTAGAAGGCACAACTTGCATGTCATGGATCCAAGGATGACCCAAAAGAATGTTATAAGCAAGTGGGATGTCCAATAATTGGAACATAATGTCTCTCATGACAGGGCCCACTCGGACAGGCAGCGTGACAAGACCTTTGGAAGATCTTTCAACTTCATCATATGCTTTTATAGTAATCTTCCGTTTAGGATCTACAACAAATTCTGATAAACCCAACTGTTGCACAACATTGAAAGAAACAATATTTAACCCAGCACGATTGTCTATCAGGACTTGGCGGACTTGGGTATTGTAGACCATAACTTCAATATGTAAGGCAAGATTGTGAGGGTGACTAAGAGATACGTCATCTTCTGTAGAAAAGGATAGATAATGAGGTGATGAGATGTGGTTGACCATAGCTTGGAACCTATCTGGGTCAATGTCATTAGGGACATTAATTGTATGCAAAGCCTTTTCAAGGATCTCCTTGTGCAAAGGGGATAACTCAAGCAACTCAAAAATAGATATATGTGTGGGTGTCCGTTGCAACTAATGGACAAGATTCATAGCTAGACAAAGCTGGAGGAGCTACTAGTTTGAAAGATGAGGCTGGCTTGGGATCAGGCGCAGTTTTAAGGACCAGTTTAGCTTGCCCCCTAGTAACAGCATTCAGTGCCTCACTTCGGGAAGGTGAACTACCACGTGTTTGCAAGACCAACTTTGGCATACCATGATTGACTTTTATTATCATCTTGAGGTCTCATCATAAGAACACTCTCAACGGGCTCTACCATGTTGATCACAGGCAAATCAGAAGTATATGTATAGTTGATCTTAGCATCATGATTCTTCTTATGTGCTTGAGAGGTTTCACCTTTGTCATACTTAGGTAGAGGATCTTTGAAAGCCTGGTGATTAGAGTTTTTAACTAAGCCATCTATGAGAATTGTGCCTCCATCAATGAGATCTTGTATAGCATCTTTAAGCGTGAAACAATTGTCAGTCTTGTGTCCCTTGTTTCTGTGATAGTGGCAGTAATGATCTTCTCTCCACCAATCAGGCTTAAACTGGCGGATCATAGGGATGAGTTTTCTCAGGAAGCGTAAGATAATTATTGGCAACCAAAGTCTTAAGAATCACATCATATGGTTCAGCCAATGGGGTATAGACCTGTCATCGAAATTTCTTCTTTGGCTTATCTGCATTCTGGGGCTTAGGAGCACTTTGAGCAGTGGCAGCTTCTTGTTGTTTTGCTGCGTAGATGGCATTAGAGAGGTTGAAAGTAGGCTCTTTAGCTTTAGGGACATCTACAACCCCATCATTAACAACATACTTGTTTCTATTCCAAGGTTTGCTCTTGTCTTTGCCATTGGCTCTAGTATCTTTATTAATAACAATATCCCCCTTTCTTATGGCCACATCCTCAATCCTATATGCACTTTCAACCATGTTGTTGAAAGAGGAGAAAAGTTGTTTCCTTAGATCATAATATAGCTCAGGCACTAGAGTGTTGACAAAAATGTCAATCTTTTCCCTTTTAGGTAGTGGACGAGAATATCTAGAATACAATTGACCTCCAACATTGAAAGTAGGTGGCAAATGGCTCACCTTGATTTTGCCTTAGAGCACTTAGATCTATCATAGTGATAGGTTGTTGAATGTTGTACGAATAGTGTTGTGTGAAGTGCATAGCCAACTCATCAAAAGTCTTCAAAGGAGGTGTCAACTTTGCAAACCATTCTAAAGCTTGTCCTCTTAAGCTTCAAGGGAATAATCATAGCAAAAATGTGTCTTCGTGAAGGAAGTCCATGCTAAGAGCATAAAAGTGATGCACATGGTCATGGGGATCACCATTTCCATCATACTTGTCGTACTTGGGAACCTCAATATCCCTAGGAAATGGGACCATGTATAGACTCCTATCAAATGGAAGAGCACAAATAGATTCTACAAAGGAGACCTTTGGAGGCTCTCTTTCTATTGCCATTTGGGTAAGGCGTTGATTTGTCTGACGTAATTCTTCCTGAAGGACTTCCAATTTAGTTGGTACTCTTTGTTGGACAATTTATCTAACATCATAGCCGGGAGGAAGCTTGTATCCTCTAGAAGTCATATATTGGAAATATTTGGTCTCCATTGCGCTCTAAAAGCTTAAGCATCTTTCATTGGGAGTCCTCATCTTGTTCAAATGCAATAAGATCCTCACTAGAAATATCATCAACGGCCTCTTCCTCATGACAAGAGGGAGGTGGTCTAGGAGGTGAAGAAGGTACAACAAAAGTTCATCTCGAAGGAGATCTAGGTGGTGTGTTGTTGCCATAGTTTCCATTAGTACCAAAAAGTGGTCTATGCTTATAACCACTAATCTCAGGTTGCTCATGAGACATGCCTCTCATAGCCATGCACCTAGCAGCATCCATTATGTTCTCACTATGTTCCTTGTCTAAGCACTTTTGGTTGTCTCTATGCTCAACAGTGATCTTGCAAACGGTGAAACTTTTCTTGTTCGAGCAAGGTGAGTGAGACACTATCTGTGTTTTTAGAGGACTTAAATGCAGAAAAGAGGAAGCCTCCTTTGTACCATGGGGTAGCCTTAGAATCTTCAGAACTAGAACTAGCATTGCTAATAAGTGCTCGTGAGTGTCTAGTGGGAGAAGGTAACTACGTATAATTGAACGAAGGGTGACTCCCTTGTTCAAATTGAGACGAGTTGTAACCGGCATGAAAAAGAAAGTTGTTCAACCAATAAAATGAGACAAAGTTTCTTAGATGTTGAGATAAGCAAAAGCCAATGATGATCACTTGTCGAGAATAGAACAATAAAGATGGCTAGTCAAAGTGCTCAAGAACTTACAACAATCAATTGACACAAGCCTACATGTGAGCAAGAAGCTCGATTAGCAAGTAGCTAGATAGGTAACCATGTTTGGACAAGTGATCAAAAAGTGACATTCGATAGGCTCAAATCCAATAGTTTTAGCTCATTTGTTTCAGTATAGAACAATCCTAAGCATGTAGGTAACAAAATAGCTTCAGATAAGAACAGAAAAAAGACACTCTACAGTAGGTTAAAATGCAAGTTTAGCAGCTTCGAATTGCAACAACAGTAGGATAGTAGAATAACTCAAGATTCTTGGTTGAGGGTATGCGATGATGTTTCAGTATTGTATGACTCTTTGACAGTGAATGTGAAAAATTCAGTCTTGAAAGCAATTTGGTCAATGTTGTACGTTGCAAGTACAATTTTTTTGGTTTCAAGCACAATAATATCAGGAAGTAGACAAGTTTGCAAATAGTAGGTGATCAAACATGTCATCAAACACTTGTACAAGGGCAAAAGAAACCTTGCCAAGACAAGCAATTGTGATATCAAAACTAAAAATCTATGAGCATTACCGCGATGTTTGTATGTTCAAGAACGTTTTGCACGGGTATATAACAATGAGAATAGTTCAAGCACTTACTACCTAGAAGGACAAAGACTCAATACTTAGCAACTTGGCCCCACACTTGATGTTCCATTGCCTCACACAAAGTGGTTGCCCATAATAGATGTTGGCGTTGTCATGGAAGTGTCAATGGCACAACCAAAGGAACATAGATGGTGAGTAATCTTGGGGTGATCCGGGTTATTCCACTTGGATCAATCTTTGCACCAAGAAGCTAAGCGGCAAAAGTAGGGTGGCCTCTACCTATGGTTCTTAGTAAGGGGCTTCCGTTCGTAGCACCCTCCTCTTGCTCCCCAAAGGGGACTCCTTACCTTGCAGCAAGTAACGGACCTTGTGGCCTCAAGAGTACCTTAAGCATTATTGCTCAATACTTTCCTCATGGTCACAATCCCACAAGTACTCACATCAAGCGAAGAAAAGCACTACGTCTACCAAGGTTTTGTGTCCTTGATAGCCTTGAGATTATAGTGGGTTGGAATAGCCGGCAAAAAGGCTTGTCCCCACTTGGGTCGTTCCTCTTGATTGCTCAAGAGTAGGCCTGCTAAAGGATTCTAAAAGATCTAAACAAAGAGTGGATCAACTTATGAGGTTCAAAGATTTTGTTTCACCACAAGGGTGAAGAGAAAACTCCCTTATCCCAAAGCTTTCTCCCAAACACACCAAGCAAATGTTCAATTATCCTCTTGCTTTCAAAATCCAAAGATGGGTCAAGATTTTCTGGTTCACCACAAGGGTGAAGAGCATACTTCTCCTACCACCCAAGAATTCCTACAGCAAGATATTATGTTCCAATGAAATGAAACAACTAGTAATTGTCACACTTGAAAATGAAATAAACAACAAGCACTTGATTAAGTTTTTATGCTTTGGGCAGCCCTACAAAAATTGTTAGTAGCCCTTGTGCATTTGAAGCTTTGACATGCGTTCTTTTGAGCAAATAATCAAGCAATGAGAGCACCTACAAGCACAACTTGTTAGCCCCACAATGGTTAGCACATCAAAATCAGATAATCTGCAAGTAAATTAGCTAATCAAATGGTAAAATCTGAGAATGAAACTAGCATGGTTGGATTAGGCTTGGAAAGACCTTTCCAACAATATATCACACTTCAATTTTCGATACCGATTTGCAAAAATTTCTCAAAAATGGGTGCCCCATTTTCCAGAGTGGCACGGATTTGAAAACGCTGAAATTTTAAATTTTTTAGGAAAACTAAAAACAGCAAACAAAACTGACAAATCTGGAATTCTGGTCTCTATCTGTCACAGAATTTCACGTGAGACAGTACCGAACCGCACGCGAGAACACACAAGCCTGCACGAGAAAGTACAGAACCGCATGCGAGAAATCACAAGCCCGCGCAAGAATGTACGTCATCTTGCACGAGAAAGTAAACTGCTCGCGTGAGAAAATACACAGGCCCGCATGAGAAAGTACTTTCGTCGCGCAGTCAGAAGTGCTACAGACAACAAATCTTCACCGCGATACAGTGAGAAATCTCACGCGAGATTCTGCAATAGTGACACACATAAGTACGGACAGTGTACGAAAAATTGCAAAAAAATAAAAAATAGCCGAAACTTGTAGTGGAAAATGCAAGAAAAGAAGGACAAAACAGAGTTGTTCTGCCCCACGGTGGGCACCAAAAATGTACACACTAAGATGTGCACTTCTCTAAATCATTGCTTCCAAGAGAATCCATGGATTGGAAACCTTGAGAAATTGATTTAGAGCTCCTTAGGCATGGAGTGCAAGGGTGTTTAAGAATGCTCTCAGCTAGAGCTATTAAGCCAATAACCTTGCTAGTAAACCATGCAATGGGAGATTCAAATGAAGACAAGGGCATGAATGCCAATATCCTCATGAATCAAATGAAATGCAATGCAAGCTAGATTAAGATGAATATGCAAAATAAACTATGGAAATGAAAGAACAAGTATTGCAAAGCTTCCTAATTAAGCTAGATGAAGTAATCTAAAACATAAAGGAAACTAAACTAAGTATGAAGCTATGAATGCCATGATAATGCAAGAAATGAAACTATGATAACATGTAGATGCAAAAGCCAAGAATGCTCCAAATCTTCAAAAAGCTCCAAAGTGACTTAGAAAACCTGCAGCATAACATTAGCATAAAAAGTTGGGGATCTAGAATGAAGAAGAGAGCTCTCCTTTTATAAGAAATAAGAAGCAATGGACCATGGAGATTAAGAGACAAAAGATTTAATCAACGGTGGAGTATCAAAGAGGAGCAATCCATGTGCACAAGTATCCTCCAATGAGAAAATAAGAGTTGACTTTTGTGTCCATATGAGACAAAAAGTGCTTTTTTCCCTTTTTATAAAATAAGAATAGTGCTTAATTTGTGCAACTTAGGATAAGAGGAAAAGTGGGGGGATTTTTATTTAATTAAAAGAGGAGGAAACTCCTTTTAATTAAATAAAGACTTAGGATAAGATGGTTAGCCCATAGAAAATAATCGAATAAATGATAGAACTAGGATTTGATCAAGAATAAGCAATTGATGATTTTAACAAAAATGCTAGCAAAGGGGCTAATGGTCTAGATGACCATTTTTAGGTGTATACACTTACAACCCCTAACAAGTGTCAAAACACCTCAAAACAAAGGATTACAAGAGGGGGCACCTAACTAATTCATCCTTTTCCTAGATGATAAATA
The DNA here is from genome assembly GCA_027943335.1 of Chamaecyparis obtusa. Lineage (NCBI taxonomy): Eukaryota > Viridiplantae > Streptophyta > Pinopsida > Cupressales > Cupressaceae > Chamaecyparis > Chamaecyparis obtusa. Next base: position 12,789 of record BSBK01002497.1, read on the forward strand.
GTAAAACTAACTCTATCTATACATGGTCTCTTTCACCATTGTTGATTAAATGGTTTTACCTCTTATGGGTAATTACAAAAGATATTTGGAAAATAATAAATTAACGCTTTACAAGGTTGATGTCACGTAAATCCTAACATTCTCTCATTTGACATCATACATTATTAATTACTCTACAAAGTTACAAAATATAAATCAAGTATAGTGATCAAGGTCCATGGCCTTCGTGCAACAAGAGAACTTATCCTTGGTCACTTTCTTCATGAGAGAATCTATGACATTATCTAAAGTGCCATTTTTTTCAATCAAGACTTATCCACTTTCAACCATCTCTCACATAAAGTGATACTGAACATCATGTTTAGTACGAGCATGATGCATATAATCTTTTGCTAAACATATGACACTCTAACCGTCAAATCCAATTCTGACTATCTTGCAATAAAATCAATACTATTACCAAGTATTTGTAACCAAACTACCTTGGGGGCATATGCAGAAACCGTATACTTTGCTTTAGTGGTGGTCAATGAAATTGTAGGTTGTCTTGTACTCATCCAATTCATTGCACCTTCAAACAAAGTAAACACCTAGCCTCTAGTGGAACTCCAACTATCCAAGTCACTTGCCTAATCTGCATCAACAAAACCCCATATGTCCAATGACTTTTCCACATCATCATTATCACGATAAACCAAATAGCCATAAGAAATACCTAAAAAATATCTTGAAACCCTTTTAACAAAAGTCTCTTTACCTGGGTTAGACATAACCCTGCTTAAAACTCCCACTACTTGGGCTATATCTAGTCTAGTACAAACCATTGCATGCATTAAACTATTGATGACCCACTAGCATAAGAAACATTTGGGTTGTGACATGAATGAAACCTAAAAGTTTGGGGATTTATGTGGTTCAATGATGATATTATAGAAGTAATTGACATTTTCTATTAATTCCATTTTTTTTTTAATGCTTTATTTTATTTTATTTTTTTCACAGTTCTCTTTCTTTTAATTTTTTTGAGCTTGATTAGTTCAAAATTAACACTAGAGTATATATAGATCAACTTTATGATAAGCTTTAACATCACTTGTCTCTCTTGATTTTCCTATTAATAAATATTAAGGAATTTGATTTATGAATGAGCAAATTGAAGTACATTCTAACTAACAATTGCCATATCAATTTAAAGGATGCCAACATGCCCCTTGTAACAAAATACACTCCCACACCTAAGAGTCAACCAAATGTGCTTTAACACGTTTCTCAAGACTTGGAGGGTAATGATATATTTCCAAGGGGAATAAATTGTTGCATGAGTTGGTGTGTGAAAATGTGCATCAATGAAGTGGATAGGGGATGATGAGATTGAAACAAAGTAGAGCTTTGTCCTTCTATAGAACACTTTAGCACCACAATTTAATTAGTTGATAGACTATTTGTGGGAGCTTTGCTCCCTGAAAAATAATTTTTATGCTGAAAAATTGTTAGCCCCTCCGCCTGTATTTTTTTTGATCATCAGATATTTTCAACCCAACACAATCCTCTTATATGTTTTTCCCACTTTTATTCCTATTTTATCCCCTTATACTTTTCTCTTCTTTTTTGGTACTTATGTCATGCATTTTTTGGATTTTAATAGAATTTTTGAGCATTTATAAATAAATTTAGTTATTTTAGTTAATTTTAATAATATAATTTTTATTGGGTATAATTTATATTAATTTTATTATTTTTTGTTTCAGATTTTTTATGTACATTCCTATTTTTTTCCCTTATCTCTTTTTTTGCTACATTTTTAAAATTTATTAGAACTTTAGAGCATTTATAAATAATTTTCTATATTTTAGTTAATTTTAATAATATATTTTTATTGGAAGGGCGAGTGTGTAGTCAAGTTGGTGTGCAGGTGAGTCATGAGGTGTAGTGTTAGGCTAATGATCTTGGTGCTACGCATCAAATCTGGTTCAAATCTCACCAGGGTCACCACAAACCCTTTTTGGCCCATTCAGGGGTAGCGAAGGGATGATCCTTCTTTGGTGCCAAGTAGTGTGGTATGGGATCTGGTAGAGCTAAAATGGCTCAAAGTTAATTTCGATGGTGTCTCGAAAGGAAACCCAAGTAGAAGTGGTGTTGGTTTCATAGTTAGAGACTCGGAAGGGAATACCTTGGCAATAGGGGCCAAGAGATTGAAAGGCAAGACAAATAACGAGGATAAAATGCAGGCTTCCTTGTTGGCTATTCAGAAAGCTAGAGAGTTAGATGTTAGAAGGCTCCATTTGGAGGGAGACTTGCTGCTAATAGTGATGGCTATTTCTAGCAGGGTGTCACAAGTGTGGTATTCAAATACGTATATTAAGATCATTACGAAGCTTATAGAAGGATTCAAAGAATACAAAGTTACTCATGTCAGAAGGGAATGAAATAGGAAAGCAGATATGTTATCAAATACAACAACTAATTTGGCTGAGTTTGGGATAAAGGAGTTTATGGAAGATTATAGAATTCTAAACTATACCCTTTTTGATTGGGACAAATAAATTTAAATATCAGCCGTTAATTTTAAGTTTGAATTGGTTAGTATTGTATGGTGGAGTTGACAGTGTGTTGGCAAGAGTGTATCATTCCCGACTGCATGTATGGGCCGTAAGGAATTTTCTTTGAGGGAGTTGGCAAAAGGATGAGGTGGTAAACTATTGGTACGTGTGGGGGTATTGTGACATTAATGAAAAGAGATAGCTATGACAAAAGGATCTAGAGTTATAATCTCCATCCCCTTAATCTTAATTTTCATTAATGTGAAGCTTTTCTCTAGAGTTCTCTTCATAGAGTAGGTGAATGAGCAACAATGGAGGTAATTTTTTTATTGAAGACACTGCATTTTCATTGATCATTTTATGGAGAGATTTCTAGGTAGTGAATGAAGGGTCCTTTCCGCTACAAGGACAACAAATTGATAGAAATTTTGGAGGCACTGTTTGGGAGGGAATTTATGGAGTAGGATGCTCGGTAAAAGGTGAGTGTTGATCTATAAAATCCATGGAAGCAACATGGGCATTAACGCCAGATTCTAGGGAGGAGATGATGAGAATTATCAGGGCATTGGTGAAGCCAAAATGGATGGGTGGGATGGTGCTGATACTTTCCTTCGTGGTGCCATCGAGAGGTTTTTAGGTGGAGAAAGAGGGGTGGCGCTTGGTGGATGGTGCGTTAGAGGATTTTCAACCTTTCATTATATGGAGTATGATCATGCACAAGTTACAACAAATCACGAGGGTCGAAAGGGTTTGGATGGCGCTAAAGGAGCTCATGTAGAGTAAGGAGAATGAGGATTTTCAGAGGGCCTAGGGTAGAGCAAAAGGGAAAAGGACAACTTAGAAGGTTGTTGGGGTTATGCGAAAAAGATGACTGGCTTCAGTGAAGGCGGGTGGCATAATAGTTCAAGAGGGCTCGACATTAGCAAAGGAGATTAGGAAATTGAAGAGATAGATGACAGTTACAGCAAGGGTGGGAGATCGACAGTAAGGCGAGGGTTGCAGTTGTGGTATGAGGACTAGTTTTTGTGTCCGTTGTTGATGCTTATTTCGTCCATGGAGTTCTTTTTTTGGTAAATCAATTTTAGATTATGCTTATATCTTGTCGTCCAGGGCTTTGTTTTGTCCCCTGCTTCTGAGGAAGGGGGTTGGCATGTATCTGGTTCTATACTTTATAGACTTGTTAGATGACATTTAGGATTCCCCTGCTTCTGAGGAACAGGGTTGACATGTATCTGCTTCTATACTCTCTAGACTTATTTGATGCCAGTTAGGATTGATAGTTTGCTAGCTTTCAAATTTTTTTGTATATGCCAGAAGGACAACTATAGTAGATTTCTAGTTGGTAGTAGGTTTATTTTGGACAAATATGTTGGATAGGTAGATAGATTTTAGACTTATTGGATGGATGATGTATACTATTTTATATTTATGAAATTAATGAAAAACTATAACTTTCACTGATCAAAAAAATAAAATAAAATTTATTTGATATAATTTATATTAATTTTAATATTTTTTATTTTAGATTTCTTGTGTACAACATTAGTGATCTATATTGTGTAGTGTATAAACTAATTTTACTCCCTGAAAAATCAAATCTCCTATTGGCTCACTATTATATGCACAAAAGCATGCGATGCTAGTTATTGTGTGTTTGATTTTACATACAATGACTAATAAAATGTAAGTCATTTTAGCCTTATAATTAAACTTGATTTTAGAAACTTGAAATTCAATTGTATAAATGTAAGTAATCTTAACTAGATCAAAACTTAAATCTATTAGATTTTCACAATCCATGTATATGCTGATATCAATTTCTGGATTCGATTGTGTAAAGTTTTTAACCATCAACGTTTCGGATCATACTACATGATCCATCATCAAGATGCCAAAGAGCAAGAAGAACAAAAAATGTGTGATGAATTTTTGGATTCGATTGTGTAAAGTTTTTAACCATCAACGTTTCGGATCATACTACATGATCCATCATCATCACACATTTTTTGTTCTTCTTGCTCTTTGGCATCTTGATGATGGATCATGTAGTATGATTCGAAACATTGATGGTTAAAAACTTTACACAATCGAATCCAGAAATTGATATCAACATAGATCAAAACTACAAGTACAATTTTAAATAAAATAAAAAATAATAATATTGAAGACTAATTTCAAACTACTAAACAATAAGAAACTAGATACCAATTTTTTTACATAAATACACTATTCAAACTCTAATTATTATTATTAGATTGATTTAAAAAAAAAAAAAACGTTTAAAAAATACACTATTCAAACTCTAATTATTACATTGTTTTTTTTCCCCCAAAAAACTTGCACTTTCACCTTGGGATACATCTATTTATAAAATGGTTGTAGAGAAAGAAGTCTCGTTCCATGATGGAAATAACTAAATGATGTTTGGCTTCACAACGACATTAAAAGATCATTCTTCACCTCTATTAAAATATAAACCATTTCTTGCTGACCTCGCTTTGGATAACCCCCAAAACTGGGAAGAAAATGCAAACATAGGATTTATATTCACATGGCGTCTGACGCAACGCAAAGCATAACTTCAACGCAAAAAAGACTGGTGATCTCTTTTTTCACCGACCTCACCTTTTATAGGATCCCGCATAAGAAATTTAAACTTCTGTAAAATTAAATCGGGGACAGTTGGCTTCCATAAGTCAACAAAAACAAAACTTGATTATGAAACCGTCGAAGCTTTAAACAAAATCGTAGAGTATGTGTCGAGCTTTTTCTTTTCCCTCCGCTCTACAATACTCTCGCAGAAGGTTTTGAATATTCCGAGGGCCTTTTTAACGTCGAATTCCGTAGATCTGAATTCACAAATCTGTGCTGTCGCTGAAAATTGATCGCTCAGATTTTGCGACGCTTAAATTTACTCTATTTTGACATAAATTTGGTTCAGATTGGTCAAGATTTTCCCTCGAAAGTCCATGGTTAGTGGGATTTCCCTACTTTCAAGTGCTTATATTTTTACCGATTTTATCAGATGTTAATATTTTGTTTTTTGGTTGCTCAGTAGTGGACTCATTTTGATAGTTTTGGATCATTTTTTGGAATCGTAGACGGTTAATTTAGGGGCTTTTGCTATATTAGAACCTGAATATATGATGTAATCTCTGGGATTTTGTTGACACATGTTTGTTATATTAGGATTTGACATTCATTTTGCTTCTTTGTCTGTAAATACATGCCGTCAGCAGCGTTTGGTCGTTGATTGTTGTTAGATTTTCTTCCAGTGTGCTAATTTTGATGGATTAAGAGTGGATATGTCCTTAAAATGACTATGGATAATTTTGTAACAGCGTTTGGCATATCAAATTGTTTAGTTGATTAAGAATTAGGTCCAATTTTAGTCATTTAAAATTAGGTGCAACTATTGCTACGTATAGACTGGAAGAGATTTTTTGTATCTCGTTTTTGGATGTTTCTTTCATCCGGAGTTAAGATTTCGCTTAAAAAAATTGTAAATACTCTGAACCAACACTTTTGTTTCATTAAGAAGTATTAGATTTGCTAGTTTGTGTAGCTCCTCGATTCTTTTGGCATAGTTTTTGGAACAATTTTCAGGATGTCAAGTGGTCAAGTGAGGTCCGATATGCAGCATAGCTAGAACATTTGAGTGAGTTTTTTTTGTTCCTAGATGTTTCTTTCCGAAAGATTAATTTAAAACTTTAGCTTGTTTCACTTTTTTTGGTAGATTGACCAAAAAATTTTAATTAGACGGAGGAGGTAGGATTTGATTTTAAATTGTTTGGATTGCTTCCTATGCGTCTCAGTGATCCGTTATCTCATCAAAATATCCGTTTATGAATTATAAATCAATTAATTAATGGACCGTGCTAGTTATTGAAAATAAATGACAGCCAGGAAGGAAAGAAATACATGAAACATAAATGAACACTTACAGATTTTATGGTGGTAAACCTCCAAAGGGGAAAAACCAGCTTAGTAGTGGCGATTGCACTGTTAATGAATTACGATTAGAAGCTAGATAACTGCAACTAGTCACAAAATAGTGTGGAATACAATCTAACCCTTGCTTTATTGGGTTACGTACTTACTGTTAATTCTATGGTGTGAATTACTATTAGAATTTTCCGCTGAATGTTTTCCATCATTCAGATCTACTGGAATGTCTTCCTCATGCACTAGAAGATCCTGGAAGCAGAAGTGGAAGGAGAAACATTGGACTCTTCACTACAGATTTATATTTCTGCTGTTGTGACAAAACCACTAATTTTGTGCTGACTGTTGGCTTTGTAATTTGCCACAGTGGTTACGAAATTGCCCTGGTGTCAAAGTTGTATGGAAATGGATACAGATACAATTACCTATATGGCTATTTTTTAAGACCCTCAATATGGCTGGATATGACATTAATAAAAAACACATACATATATATTTAACACAATTTTTTAAGTTCGTAGAGGAGATTTTCTCTACTTCAAAAGCAATATAGACACATAAATGATAAATGCTACATAAATAATTATAAGTTAATTTAACACTCTATAATATGCAAAAATAGTAGAGTTGCAGTGGAAGATAACCCCCAAAAATGGGTGGCTGAAACAGAAAGACATCTCATTTGGTGTAGGTTTTGTTTATACCAATTTTTTTTTAAAAATTTGCATGAATGAAGTTTTTTTAAATCCAAATTGGGAAGATTTACACCAAATTTTAAAAAATCAAATCACATAGTATTCGGCACTGTTGGAAAATCAAGATTTTTTGAGCAAGCATGGGTACTGTATCGGATGTGTATCCAGGCCATTTTGGATACCAATCCAAATTGAATATGGGGATACACATGCCTGAGGAGGGACAGAGGAGTATTCGGCTACTCTGCCCGGTGGTTGTGAAACCATTATAACAGTTCAAAATTAGTGCTTCACGGTAACCGGCATTTTTGAAATCACCACTTGCAGGAATTAGCAATTTTGTCCTGCTAACAAAATTGGGTAGTTTTGGAGAATTGTAATTGTTGGAATGTGGAAGTTATTTTTCTGATCCTTATGAATCAGCAAGATATAAACCAACAAGCGTAAGCATATCATGTTAAAAAAGCATGCTTAGTTTATTTTGTGATTTTCTTGCTTCCAATTGATGTGCTAACCTAGGGATGCTGGGAGGACAATGTAATTTTAGCGAGCATATATCACTCCTTTATTATCTTCCTAATTCATATTACATACAGATTAATGATTTTTAAGTCAAACTATAGAGTGGGTCTAATGCCTTGAGTTTGAACTTCATAAAGCTATTTTGTAAGCGTACTGAAATGTATTTTTTACAACTTTCTTTGATTGAATACTAGTTATACAGCCTGAGAAGGATTCTTGTTTAGCTAATATCTTGCATAAATTACCTGCAGGCATTTTTCCCAAGTAGTGAAATGGGAAACTTAGAATACATGCATTGCAATAGATTCCGTGAATTATAGTTTTCATGAGATAACAGTGCATATGTAATGCAGTCCAGGTTTGAGAATCCAATCAAAGGTCATGAACCAGGCAGTCCGTTTTACAAAATTTGTAACAAAATGTCAGCAAGTTTATAACAGAAAATTTTAACAATCCAAAAGAACAAAATAACACCACCTTGCATCAGAATATCTTGAACCAACATTCATACCCAGGTGCTCGATCTGAAAAACTTCTCTAAAATTTCTGAGTCAAACAGGAGGATCAACAATCTGGGCATTCACCAGGCTCATCTCATTCGTAAGCAACATAGTAAACAGCATTCTCGGCATCCAACTCTCACCATCTTTCCTTATCCAAATATTATTCTTCCATTTTTTTTGGTTAATACCAATACTTTGTTCAAACTTCCACACCACTCTTTCTACTGCAGTGTGCCCATAAAAATAGCGTTAGTGTGAAACTTCCCAGCCTAAAAATTTGCCAAGGATGAAAGAAGACTTAGCTAAATAGAGATAGGTTCACGGTCAATTACTCTCTGTGAGTCTGAAATAAAGGATAACATCAGCATAACAGTCAACTTTTCAAAGTAAAGCATTATTACCTGAGGGCCCAGCAACCAATTAACAATTGAAAGTCAAATCACAGTGCCAGCCTAAAATAACTAAAATTACTAATTAGAAGACTGCCCTGTCATTGTGCCAGCTTAACAACCCAAATAAGGTTAAAAACATTTAAAAACAGAAGTAAATAACCAGGTGTAGAAGCAAAACTGAAACAAATATATTCCAGCGCCTGTTAACACAAAGATTTAAGAAAGAAAGAAATTAGAATTCAATGGCAAAATGAGCAAGCGGCAGCGAATAAGATTAATGTTTAATGACATGCTCCACATTATTCCTTCTAGGTTGAAGAGAATGATTCACGAGTCTGAATTTTATGGATATTTATTAAAGATTTTGAAACTGTTATATCATGCTTGGCCACCTTAGATGCATGCACCCAAATTGTTTCTTCCACTGGCCTATTCCTCCACTTGAACAAAATACTCTTTTTATTCTTTCCCTCTTGTCTTCTTCTTGTAACTTCTACTTCATCTCTTTTCTTTTTAAGCATTTGTTGTATGCAACTTTCCTTCCATTCCCTGAAATTGGCACCTTGTGCTTCTCACTTTTTAATCTTGGTAATAACAATATAGATCAGAAATTGTTCCACATCATCAGGGAGTTCTAACTCATAAGCATTTGCTGCAAACTTTTTAAAGATGTTTCATGTTCCAGTTTTAGTCAATTTTCTGTTTGTTATAAGTTTCTTGAGGAAACCTCTCTTTTCTTAAATGTGCTAACTCTAAATCCTCAACTTGATATCCCTGATGTTGTCTTCTTTGATCAACTCCTTGTACTTTTTTCTTTTCTTTTTTTTTCCAAGTTTTTCTTGACTCCTTGGTGTAATTGTTGTACGTAATTAGCAAAGTATTCTGCTGCTGCACTTTTCTTGTCTAATTTAGTGATATCTCTTAAGGTTTCTACCTCCCATGGGCTAAATCCATACACAATTTGGAAAAAAGTGTTTTGATGGTGCTTCTCGTTACTGAATAATTATTGGCAAATTTTGGATGTGGAGGAGCCAATTCCCTTTGAATGGACTTTATTTCTATTAAACACCTCAAAAGATTTCCCGTATTCTTGTTTACAACCTTTTTCTGCTGATCCGTTTGAGAATGGTAGCCTGATTGGCAACTTGGCTTACTGTCTTGTTTCCTTCACATTTTTTGCCAAAAATATCCCACAGATTTTGTATCTCTATCTGAGACTATACTTTTTGGTAAACCAATGAGTCCGACTATCTCCTTAAAGAACACATTTGTAACATGAGATGCATCATTTGACTTATTGCAAGGAATGAAGTGTACCATTTTAGAGAATTGATTAACAGCATCATAAATTGAATCACTACCTCTCTGTTTTCTAGGCAGCTCTAGCATGAAATTTGTATTCACCTCTTCCCATGGCCTTTTGGGAATAGGTAATGGTTGGTATGGTCCAGTATTTAGGCTTCTTCTGCTGCCAAATTGACAAATTTTGCAACGCTGAACCATATGCTTCATGTCTCTATCCACTTTAGGCCATTAGTATTACTCTTTCATTTGTGTGAGTGTCTTATCTACCCCAAACTCACCAGCTGAAACCCTCACTGTATTTTTCTCTCATTAAATTTTCTTTCATGGATCCTCGAGGGATGCATAAAAATCTACCTTCGAATAATAATCCTTTTAGAATGAAATAGTCCACCCATGGTGTTCTGTCTTGGTCTATTAGAATATTTTCTTTTGTTGCTATCCAATGAAATTCAGACCTATTTCTTTTTTTTTCCACCCTAAGATTGGAGATGGGGTAGGATTCAACTAGAACTTTCAAACCCAGCTGGTAGGACCAATGGTTAACCTTCTGCATCATGAGGGTTGGAAACAGAGAGCAGGGGAACATTCAGCACCTCAGTTTTTAACTACAGTAGAAAGTCTAACAGGGGTTTGGGAAACGGTTATGACAAATTTTCTTAAACAAGCAGGTAATACGGGTGAAAGGCTTATATTGGTTAATGTGAAACAATACAAAGGTATTCTAAGATGTAGATGGATGCGAAAGGCTAGGCAAACAAATAAAAAGCGTTTTGCTTTGACTTTACTGAGGATCAACGGAATCTCTAACAAAACCTATCAATCTAATGGGAGGAAAACAACACAAGAAGATAAAGAAATAGGACTATACAAACAGGCTGAAACCAATAAGAACCCATAATTGAAGGCGAATCAAGTAGAAATTGGTGCAGCGAACAAAGGGGACAGCAGTGAAGTTAAACAAGACAACATTATCTATTACAGTCCAACTAAAACACCACTTTTGTGGTCTTCAAAATTATATGTGGAAGAGCTTATGGATTTCAAAAAAAAAATAGAAACTGTAGAAACAAGGAACTGGGAAGAGGAGAACAAAGTGTATGAAGCAATAGAATACACAAGCAAAATAGAATGGGAAAACAAAAGTCTTAAAGAACAAATCTCGAACATGCAATCCAAAATGGATATAGGACAGCAAGAACTTGGGGTATTAAAACAAGAACTGGCACTATTGAGGGTATCGGGGAGTAAAGGAAAAGAAACAGTGAAAGAAGTGGACACCAAACATTTGAAGGAAATTCAATCAGCCTTAGCAGACTTAGATGTTAAAGAATCTCAATTAAAGGAAAGGATAAAAGAGGCCAAATCATGGTTGCAAGTGGTAAATGGGTCAACAAATAAACAAAAGGGCATCATTGAGCAACAAATCAAAATTTAGATAAGAGAAGAACAAGACAAACAGGGCAAGGCTGAAAATATCATCATCAAAGGGTTGAAAGATTTCGGAGAAAGAGGACTGACATTCTAGCAAGGGACTTTCTTTGAGATAGGCTGAAATGGACATGTGCTATTCAACAAGAAAACAAGATAGGTAAAATGTTGGATGGAGGAAGGGATAGGCACGTAAGAGTTATCTTGAGAGATATATAGGATAAAAATGTTATCCTTAGGAATAGAGGGCTGCTTAGAGGAACACAAATTTATCTAGATGAAGATCTAGCTTTTGCTCAATAGGAGGAACAAAGGAAGGAGTGGGAAAAACTAAAGACAGCTAGAAGCAAGAGAAAGTGGGCTTGGCTGAAAAATGGGAAAGCTCAAATCAGTGAGCATTTCTCAAACATGAAATAGGAAATAGGGGCCCCACAGGATCACTTTAAGTGTTGTGAGCTGGAAGTGCAGGGGTTATTCGTGGAGAAGAGGCCTTGGGTTGGGGCACATAGCAGAGGGGAAGGATATTATTATCCTTGTTGAAACACATGAGCATGAAGCATGTATAGTCCCAAATTTTGATGGCTACAAGAAATTTTCAGTTTGGAACAAAGATAATGAAACAGGTGAAGGACATGACAGAGTCATAGTTCTTATCAAGGAGAAGTGGTATGGATTTGTAAAATTTGAAAAAGAAGATCCAAACAAGCAATACATATGGCTGCAAATAATAGCAAATAAGACAATTTTCAGATTGGTTGCTTGTACTTTACTCCGAAAAACTCTAAATTCTACAAGAGGTGGAATTTAGACAATGAAGACCCATTTGCTTCGCTAAAAAAATATATCTCTTTATTCAACAATTCTGGAGAAATTATGCTTGTTGGGGACTTCAATGCTAGGACTGCCAATAATCAATCGCTGCAATTGAGCAATGTGGAAAAATGAGAGAATAACCCTTTATGGCTAGAAGAAAGCGGTGATCATTCTTTGAAAAGAACCTCTTAGGATAGCAATGGGGGTGTTTCACATTTTGGGGCAGAATTATTGGGGTTGTGTAGTCTCTTTGGCATTGTTATTTGCAATGGCATGAGCAGCTAGCCAAAATCGGGGGATATCACTTGCAAAACTTACAATGGACAAAGTGTGGTGGATTGTGTGATTTGTTCTCAAAATCTTTCATCTAGAGTGATAGAGTTCGATAGTGGAGAAGCTCCTATAGAGATGAAGTTAGATCATATGCCTCTTTATATTAAGTTGGACGTGGTTCCAAGTAATCCGCATAATGAACATGACCTCCACAGGGAAAAGACAGCTGTTAACAATGGAAGAATACTCTTAAATAAGGAAAATAGAGACATATTCAATGCTGCTATTAAACAACAATTTCTTGACATAGACAATAACAAGACGGCTAAAAGGGACAAAATGTTTTTGAGCATGTGCAGAATAGCTTGTTGATTCCTATTATACGCAAGGCGTTGAAGGCATGTAAAAGGTCTCGTAGTAGAAAGAGGGCTGCAAATACTTTTCCGGCTAATCCATGGTATGATGAAGAGTGCAAGGCAGCCAAGAGATCTATAAAAGGGAAAGATCCGAGCATAGAAGACAAGAAGAAATATGCAAAACTGGTCCAAATTAAAAAAGAGGAGTATGTAAATGCAAGACGAAGGGAGTTAATATCTCTAAGCAAACACAATCCCAAATACTTTTGGAAAGAATTGCAGCAAAGAAAAAAAAACTGAAAATAGTATTACAGTCGCTCAATGGTTAGAATACGCAAAGTTACTTTATGAGCGGATTCATGAGAAGAACCCCCCTACCATTGTGAACACTTCTTTGGAGCTCTTCTCGGTCAATGATATCAAACAAGGTATAAAGAAGTTAGCAAATGGTAAGGCAAGTGGCATTAATGGGCTTCAAGTTGAATTTCTATAGTGGGGAGTTGATCTCCTTGCCCCTCACATAAAATGAGTCTTTAACAAGGCCATTCAAGATGGTTTTCCGGTTGGCTGGACTACTAGTGTGGTTATCCCTCTATTTAAGAGTGGGGAGATTAATAATCCTTCTAATTATTGCACTATTATGGTTAACCCTCTTTTCGGAAAACTTTTTGGGAGCATGGTGGAACGTAGAATCAGTAGTTGGGCGGAAGGGGTAGGGAAAAGAGCAAAAGGGCAAGCGGGTTTCAGACCTAAGTATTCTACTATTGATCATTGCATCGCTCTTAGGCATTTGATAGAGAAAATATGGGACAACCATGGGGAGAAGCATATTGCTGTTTTGTTGACTTCAAGAAAGCCTTTGATATAGTACCTAGAGACAAGCTATGGAACAGAATGGAAGAATTAGGCATTCTAGATGTGTATAGAGCAACAATACATAGACTTTATGAGAGAGTTAGAGCCAAAATCAGAACTAAGGATGGAATGTTCGAGTGCTTTGGTAGTGACATTGGTGTGAAGCAAAGGTGCCCATTACCCCCCACTTTGTTTGGCTTATATATTGATAAACTTGAATCTTGGCTAGACAAAATTGATAGGGAAGGGGTCCATTTGGCTGGGTATGTGGTGAAACTTCTTTTATACGCCGACGTTCTTATCTTGATATCAAAAACAGCTCAGGGATTAAGAGATAATTTAGAGGCTTTGGAATGCTTTTGTCAAGAAGTGGGGATGTAGGTGAATATTACCAAGCTAAAACTCATGTTTTTTTCTTTGAGAAGAAAAGAGAAACATGCTGAATTTCTTTTTGAAGGCAGCCCGTTAGAAATTGTGAAAGAATACAAATATTTGGGGATTGACTTCCATTATAGGCTCATTTGGGAGACTTGTAGAGCAAAAAGGATACAAGGAGGATGGAAAGCGTCCTATCCGCTTCAAAATAGATGCATAAATGTTGAGCTTTGGGACTGGATAACCAAGAAAACTCTTTTTGGTTTGCTAGTCACTCCGGTTGTCCTTTACGACTGCAAGGTTTGGGGGGCAGCATGAATGACAAAGTGTGGGTGGAGACAGTTAGAGAGGATCCAAAAGCACTTAATCACTAGCAGTATCAAAGTGAAAACCTCAGTGCCATATGAAATTCTACTAACGGAAGCCGATATTTTGCCATTAGAGGCAACAATGATAACTTAGTTAATAAGTTATTTAAAGAAACTTGAAAACATGGATAACCAATGATGACCCAAAATTGCGATGAAAGAGGGTTTGGCTCGCAGGAAGAAGACTTGGATGAAACAAAACATAAAGTGGCTGAGCATGTGGAGCATCAAGCTACAAGATTGTCCTAATACCAATGTGGAAATAAAGAAGATTGTCATGGGAAAATTCTAGATTGCCATGTGGTCTAATAACATCAGTCAAAAAAAGACACATTATATAGAAGTGTTCAACCCATCTCGAGAACATGGGGATAAAGCTTACCTAGGGGCAGCTATTAAAGGTAAGGCTACGGTGTTAGCGACTCAGTTGAGGACGGGCTCACATTATCTCAGATGCGAGATAGGTAGATGGAAAAGGCCCAAAGAGGAGTGAGAGGAGAGGATTTGCAGGTTCTACAACAAAGGTGCGATTGAGATTGAATGACACTTCCTCATTGAGTGCACGGTTTATGAAGACATCTGGGCTCAGTATGAGGTCATCTTGAAAGTTGGCAGCATGTACAATTTATTTGAGGAGGATAAGATCAAGCAGACATCTAGTTTGATTGTCAAGATTCATAACAAGAGATCGGATATGGAAAAAAATATGGAGTTAGTTTAAGGTTGTGATTCGTGGTCCCATAGACTGATGGTCTTGTGGACGTCATTAAAAATCTTCATTCATTCATTCTATGACTGGTGCACATATACCATTGGAATTTCTGATAAACTTCCTTTAGAAGTTTGTGAGGCCATGAAAACTTTTCTTGCCTCAAATGTACTTTTTGGTGATGTGTGATCTACAATTGCTTTCACTGTAATGTCCCCTTCTCACACCTAGTCAACTTTGCTTTTTGTTGGCTTATTTTTTGGTTCTTGGAGACTATTCGGAGTTGGTTAGGAGACTCAATGTTCTGGGGAGAGCTTGGGTTTTCAGTTTCAGTGGTTTTCAACAACAATGCTATTTTTAGTATATTCTTGTTTTACTAAGTGCTATTTTGGGTGCCTAGCATCTGCTTCAGCGTCAGTGCAAAGTGGTTTTTTTTAATGCCTTGGCAAATTTTTCTAAGGTGATGGAAATTATATTTTACACTTTCACTTAAGTGTTTTATAATTGACTTTTAAGATTTAAGTGTTAACTCTTTTGAAAAGTTATGTCCCCAAGTTGGACACCTAAGCTGCGAGGGACAAAAGTTGTTTTTAAAAGATTTAATGGGGGCCTTTACCGAGGGAATAAAATATTCAAATATTTGAGATGCTCTATATTCCCCCAAGCTCTATATATTGGACTTTGTCCTCTCATTTCTACATTCTGATTTTCACACATATAGAGATGCCAGCGAAATGAACTTTGGAGTTCTTCTTGGACTTGTTGAGGATAAAAAATCCTCTGCAAATTGTTTGGTTTTGGTGGTGAAAGACCCATCCTAGCTGGTTCTTGGTTTTTATTCATAGAATATGTTTGATTTGCTTGAGTTTGGTGATTCGGGTTTTGCAAGAATGAAGATTTACATGGTATTTTGATTTAGCCTTTAGAGTTTTTAATATGATTGTTGAGATTTGATGATCTTGGAGCATTTGCAAGAGTTTGGGGTGAACTTCTAGACCTGGTTGTATACTTCCATCCACTGATTTACCCATGTTTGGATATCATATTTCCTTGATATCGATCATTCACTTTTGGGTATTGCTTTATTGGGCAGTCTTGAACGATTATGGAGAGCGATTCCCTTTTCCTCAGCTGGGTGACTATGATTAATGTCATTTGAGAGTTTTTGAGTGAATTTGAATATTCTAAAAGGAATCACCCCTCCAAGCAAGACATGCAGGTGTGGGATGCATTGGAATCCGTGCCAAGTGTTTATGGTGAGGTTTGAGGATAGTAAACTCTTCCCTTGAGTCTTTTAGACCGATCAATAAGATAGCACATGTTGTTAAGACAGTTTGGAGTATAAAAAAAGGGATTTGGAGGAGACTAGCTAGCCATCCCAGTACTAGATAGCAGAAAACACAGCTACAACAGTCTTATCTTGTAATTTTCTGAGCATTAGCCAGTCTAAATAAGATCTCCTCTTTCTGTTATATAGTTCTGAGCATATTTGGAGAGTCTTTGCATGTTGGGGAAGGCTTCTTGACATATCACTGCCCTTAGAAGTTTGATTTGAGGCAAGGGAGATAACCATGTTTTGCTGTTGATGAATGAACAATATTTAATGACCTGTAGCAGATCTGTGATTGGCTTTCAGACTGCAGATTAGAGGTATTTCAGTGTGTAATATGTTTTTGATTATGGTCAGGAGAAAAACAGGGGTGCTCTCCCCAAGGTATAAAGGCCCAAGAAAGGCCACGAAACATGCCACACTGGCTGCTTACAGTTACACAGGCCAAACCAGCCATTAACAACACTCAGCCAAAAGGCTGCTTACAGAACAAGAGGCCATACTTGACCACTTACAGCTCTCAGGTCAAGAGGCCATTAACAGCAAACAGCCAAAGGACTACTCAGAACAAGAAACAATTGAATCAACCCACAAGAGTGGGGCAAACATACAAGGGGTTTTCGAAAGGCTCCCCAAACCTTCATATTGGATTTTAAAATGGTGTCCAAATCCATCCAATAGAAAGCAACAGCAACACTCCAGCAAAAAATCAACCCCTCATATGCGAAACTCTTTTCCACCTCAATAGAAAAGGAGCCCATCTCAATAGGAGCAAAAAGGAAAGAGATTAGTAGACTAGAGAGCCAACAACGATTCCGTCCCATGTCCAAGTAGCCACTAGAAAGAGAAGACCACATAATGTTACAACCAACCTCTTTCATAAAGCAAGTCTCCACCTTCATAGGAGCCATGAAAGAGGAATAAGGAAACAGATTGCGACAAACCCTCAAAATGGCCATTAGAGCACACCCCACCACAAAAGTGGCAGAATCCACTTTCGGAATCGTGACTTTGGCAAGGGCAAGCATAATCCCAAAACCTGCACCAATCCTTAACCAAAAACAACCATAGTCCAAAAGGAGCCCTTGAAAACTGACATCAAGCAACTGGCCACCTCTAGAAAAAACAAGATCACTGTCCTTACTAGCTAAAATGGACAGTCTAACTGAAAAGACAAAATAAAATCTGGTAGTGTTGGCAACTTCCACCACAGTCCAGCCTCAAAGGGTAAAAAGCCCATCATCAGAAACCAACGTAGGCTCCATCATTAGACTCTTAGCAAAAAGGACACCACTTGCAACTCTTGGCAGGTGCCAAAGCTTAATCACAATGTTCCAACATTGAAGGTTAGTGTAACCCCTACAAACTGAAGAATGAGTGAACACTTAGGCTGCAAGTACCTTGAAGTATAAATGTGCTTACTAACAGGATCCATTACTCCATTCATATCTCTTTCTTTCATTAAATACAAGAAAGTAGACCACCAATCATTGGAGACAAAGCACCATAAAAAACCCCAAATAAAGCACAAAGTCCATAGACAGGGAGGAACAAGCAAATTCCCCTTCCAAACTACCCACACACTGGTTGAAGGGAGCCCTGCAATGAATAGAAGCACCACAAATCAGGGGACCAAAAGAACATATGAATGCCCCATGGAGAACACAGGGGCCAAAGCTATCAAAGGGGGGGGAACCCCAACTTCATCCACTGCATACAGATCCAACCAAACACATCCGAAATCGCATTTAGCCCACACATATTCGTTTAATAAACATCAACAGCTTCCACCATAGTTAATCCACAAGAGGCATTAGTTGAAAACAAGCCTGTAAAGGAAACAATCACACACAACTATAAGGGACTAGAGTAACAGCCCCAGGAACACTAATATAAAAAACCCCTACCAACCATTGAATCTGCCAACGGTCACAAATTGTAGATTAGGAAAACATGAAAGATAGGGCCAATGCCATCCTCAACTGCTGTTGAAGACCAACCTTCTGCACCAGATGAAGGAACCCCTGCGTAGTCAAAGCAACATTCACAAAAATACCCACAACCGGGTATAGACTTGCCAATCCACAACAAAATTGCCTCCACCCGAAGGAAGAAGCAGGCATAAATCGAACGAAACAAGAGTTCTCAAAACAAGACAACATTAGTAGCACAAAGATGACAGTGGCATTGAAACTTTAAAATTGGAATAATTGTATTAACAAATCACACAAATAAATAGAGTTTACAAATGCTATAAAAAACGTCAACAGAAAACAAAGTTGTCTAAACAAAGACAACGTCTAAAAACAACAGATTAAGACAACTAAAAATAAAGCCTAAATGACCATTAACTAAGATTCTAGAATAACAAGGTAAAAATAACAAGAACCTAGGAGACTAAAAACATTGTAATACACTCCCGTAATGGTCATTCTATCAACTACCCTGTAGAAGGCTGTGCATGTCTTGTGTTCATAAATTCTTCAGAACATTTTGCTGCTGTTGAGACCCTCCCTGGATCTGTAGAATGTCAATGACCAAGAGTAGCCAAAATTTGACCAGAAAAGAACAGAGAAGGGTGCCCCCTTCTTCAGAATGCTTTGCAACAAGAGACAAGAGCCTGCCATTGACTTTGCCACTAAGATGAGTTTGCTACTAACCCTCCTAGAATTTGCAAAACTTTTGATCAGGAATCATCACAAAATGTCCAAGCTGACGTTGGATAACAGAGCTGCCCCTCCTTGTAGCCATAGATACACATTGAGAACAATTGCCAAAATTTTGAGGAAAAATTGGCAAATCTTTCAAACTTTTGCAGATGAGCAGGATGCTCCAAAATAGACTGTAAGATACCATGATTTGCCAAGAATTTTTTGCAGATGAGCACTGACTCAAAAGAGACTTCAAGAAGCCACGATTTTTGTGGAAAAAACGACAAAATCTTGAAACTAAAGTTCACAAAGCATTGTTTTTTTGGGAAAAAAATAGTAAAAACCCTAAAAAAGAAACACTTGACGTAAAATCCCATGTGAACAAACAACTTCACGAATTACAAATCCTAGAAATGATTTTTGAGGATAAAATTGAAAAACCAAACATATAGCTGGCATAGAATTCGAGACACTGATTAGCATACAAAACATCATTTTAAAGGAAAAAACAGTAAAACCTTTCCAAAAACCAGAGAGCCCTCCCGAACGGCGGAAACCTTGACCAAGTCATACGGGAGCAAACCCTTATTTTTTGAGAAAAAAACTATAAACCCTCCCAATTTTTTTTATGGAGAAAAATTATAAAAACCCAGATTATTTTTTTAAGGAAATAAATATAAAAAACCCAAATAATTTTTTCAAGGAATTTTTTTTAATAAAAAACCCAAATTATTTTTTTAAGGAAAAAATCTAAAAAACCACAAAAAACCCTAACGGTTGAAATCCAAAAATTTGGATTTAGGGTTTCGAAAGAATATTGCTTGCAAAAACAAATGAATATGAGAAAACCTAGATCGTGCGCCTTTGGGAGTCATGTACTGGCCCCTTTTTAGCTCACTATGGTTGGTGGTTTGGTTTAGCCTATCATTGGCCCTCGTAGGCTAAGTTAGTTGGTTAGAGGGTCTCAATTGACAGAACCAGAGGTCAATTCCCATTTCAGAGGACAAGAGGGTTAAGGGGTGCTCTTCGTTTGGTTCAATTTGGCACACTTGTCTATTTCAGGATAGTTAGGGTTTCTAATTATAGAAGGGCACCTAAACGAGCTTTGAGCAGTGTTGAGCTTTGGCATCTTCGGCTTGAGTTATTTAGGGACTTACTATAAGTTAGATTCGCAGAGCTGCTAATTTTGGCTAGACACCTGGTCACATGGCTTATGCACTAGACTATCATGATTCCCTGTTGACTAAGTGATTTAAAGTTGATGGCACAGATTCATGTTATTAAATTGTTAATAAAGTGAACTTAATTAATAATTTATTATAAAGTCTATTATAGAGTTATAAAGTAAATGGGGGCCATGAGATATCATTAAAGTGCATTAATTGATTACATTAATTGGGCACCTAAACCAAGGAGGTTATAAAGTGATATTATAAAGTCAATTCAAGCAATTTAACAAGTGATTAATGTGACTTAATTGAGAGGCCTCTTTAATCAAACCTCATGAAGGTTTATAAAAAGGGCAAAGTGCAAATTGAATTCATTATGAGTATGGGCTTTTGATTTTTTTCTTGGAAGTTTTGTGAATTGTGTTTGAGACAAGGGTTTCTGCAATCATTAGCATTGGAGGGCGACAATTCTTCAGTGTTTTCCCACAATTTGAAATGGTGAAAAACCCATTGAATTTTGCATACCAGTGATGGCTTCATTTTGGAGTCATATTTGTGCCAAATTGGAGTAGATTTAGAGCATTAAGTGAATTCAATAAAGGTGATTGCAGTTTTCAGCTTGGCATGGATTTCGAGGTGGAGAAATCATTTTTGAGTTGCTTTTTTGGAGCCATTTAGTGCTGCTTTTCAAATATTAGACCTGGGAAAGTAAAAATCAGAAAATGGGTATGTTGGAATTAGATATGTAATCACTTCTTATGAATTGGGTTGTCTTTTGTTTATTGAAATAGTGATTGTATAAGCGGGAAGTAAAATCTGGAATTTTCAAACTCATTGCATGGTGAAAAATCATAACATTTTGATTTATGTGTTTGCTGTTATTATTACGATGTCATGCAAGATTTGTATAAATGTATGTGAAGAAGAACTTGGGGTTCTCACAAGTCACATAAAACCCTATTTTGTGTCGGGTCTATGATGAAGTCGCGGAAATGTTACCTACTGGTTGTGGCTGGAAAACAAAATGCAGAAAAATAGCATCCAAATTGTGTGAGCTTGAAGCATAAACATGTTGGCTCAACATATGGTGCAATTTTTTTTATAAAGACGTCACCTTTAAAAAACAAGTCGCGCGCACATGATTACAAGCAGGAAAAATGAGTTGGGTTCTTGAAAAACGTGGGTTTCCTTAGTTTCTTTTGATAGCCGAAACTTACAGTGAAGACAAAAAAAATGCAAGGTTTTTAAAAAACATGAAAATTGCAGTTTTATTAGAAAATCACGAGCAATATCAGATGTGGCGGGAAAGAAGAGACAAATATGCCTTAAACTTGTGATTTTCCTTGGCAAAAACACACGTTTTCTTCAAAAAGGTGATGCGAAGCTGCAAAACAGAACTTTGAATTATGGCTTCAAAAAAGTCCACAAAACCCTCAAACAACCTCCAAAATCTTGACACGATGCACAAACTCAGAACACGTGTATGAAAAACGGGTTAAAAACCCTTGAACCTAGTGTTCAAAAATGGCACCCAGAAACGAAACAACTACTAAAACCCTTGAAATTTTTACTATTTCGAACAAAAAACTTTTAATGATTATTTCATAATCCTGGGCTCTCTCATGAGGGAGTCATACCTAGACCAACACCTGCTCTGATACCATGAAATTTTAAAAAACAAAATAATTGTATTAACAAATCACACAAATAAATAGAGTATATAAACACTATAAAGAGCGTCAAGAAAAAAAAAAGTTGTCTAAATGAAAACAAAGTCTAAAAATAGAACAGATTAAGACAACTAAAAATAAAGCCTAAATGACCATTAAGTAAGATTCTAGAATAACGAGCTAAAAATAGCAAGAGCCTAGGAGACTAAAAATATTCTAGTAGGCAATTACCACGCATATGAATTGAAACACCTTCACAGCAAAGGACATCCACAAAACAGATCCAGGACAGATCTGAAGCAAAAGGGTCGAAACCTCTTCATCCACACCCAGCCATACCAAAAGAAGAAAAACAAGTGCAGAACTTGAGTTGGTAAAGCCACAACAGCCACACCAACTCGGGACCACCTAAGCAAGACCGGCCACACTACAGACAAGGCTGGGAATATGCACAGACACAGCCACAGGGCTGAAGCAATCCCAAACTAGTTGCATCCACAAAAAATCTTGACACAAGGGCATGGCAAGGACATTGAGCTTCCATCGCCATCCAAACCCCCACAAAACCACCCGGATCTTCATCAGTATCATCAGCTTCATTCCCCTCTTCTGCATCGGAATTTGAAAATCCACCTCGGCTACTCTTGCCGCTCGCCATTTTTCTGGAAGCAATATAGTGTGTAATATGTTTGTCATGCATTTGTAATGCCATTTGCTTTGAATATAGCAAGTTTTGATTGTTTATTTGTATTTTCCAATGCAATGTATAAGCTCTGAAATGATAAAAAGACATCACAATCAAAACATATCAACAAGCACTTTCAGTGAATTGGCAAGTTACCTTGAGTGGCAGAAACTATTCAGAAAACATTTTTTTTGCCGGGGTGCATGTTACATTCACCTTCTTTGGAACCATTTTAAGCTCTTCCTGTGAAATAACAAGGTACATCAATTCTTTCTTCATAAAGCTGCTCTTTTTCAGATTTATCAGTGATGGGTCTTCTTTTAATATATGTAAGCTAGTTTCAAATGTTTAATTGTTCCTGTTCTATCTTGCTAAAAATCAGAATATTATCAAGATAAACAATCACAGACTTACTAGGATGAGGTTTAAGCTCCTCATTCATCAATCTCAGGATGGTACTAGGTGCATTTGTTAATCTGAATGGCATGATCAGCCACTCATACAGCTGTCTTTGGTTTTGAAAGCTGTTTGCCATTCATCCTTTTCTTTGATCCAAATCTAATGGCACTTGCTTTCAGATCAATTTCTGTGGAGTATCTTGCTCCATTAATAAAATCCATTAAATCGTCCATCTGAGGTAGAGGAAATCGATTCTTTATTGTGATCACATAGACGTCCACCATCTCCATCTTTCTCTGTTCCTAGCAATACTAGTCCAACACAAGGACTCAAGCTTTCTTTGATCAAACCTTGTTCAAGAGTTTTTGAGCTTGTCTTTTTACCTCCTCATTCTCAACAGGTGTCATTCTATATGCTGTGTTATTCAATAAGCTTGCTCCAAGAATCAAATCTATGAATGACTAATGCTTCTAATAGGTGGTAATCCTTTTGGCATCTCATGTGACATAATATCAACATATTCTTCTATCAATTTTTGCACTTCTAAAGGAATTTCTTTTTCCCTGCTTGCTGTTTTTACTTCTGCAGGTTTAGAAATAAATGTAAAACACATTATCTCTTCTTTTATATCGCTTGAAAATTGTTTTCTAGCAATTGAGCATGCCTTTGAACTGCTGTCCACTTCTTCTCTTCCATCCTTCATTGGATTCAATATGTACTCTTTCCCGTCCTTGATGACAGCATGATCATTCTTTTTGCCTTCATGAATAGCTCTTCTCTCACATTGCCAAGGTCTTCCAAGCAAAATGTGACAAGCATCCATAGACATAACATCACACAATATTTCATCTTTATATGCTTCTATATGAAATTCAACTAAACATTGCTCCTTTCCTAGAAGTTGATGTCCCTTTTCTAGCGAAGATACTTTGTACGGTCTTGGATGTGAGATTCTTTTTAGCTTTTGTTTCTTCACCTTTTCACTGGATGCTAGGTCTTCCACTGTTGATTACAACTTTGCAACACTTATCCTTGGACTTGCAAATTGTACAAAAAAGATTCTTTCATTGTGCTGGTTCACGTTCTTCCTTTTTTGATTTCAGCAATACCCTCTTCCTTGTGAGAGTCTAATTGTGTTCTGGTTGTTCTGCTTCTTGTGACGATGTTTCAGATTCTTCATTGGCTTCAATAATTTGTTCTCTTCCATTCTCTTGTGGTTTTGGCAGACATACATAAGCTCTAAAGCCTTCTTCGCCACATCGGTAACAAGTGAAACTTCTTCCTCTTCCTCTTCCGAAGCTTTCTCTTAATCTAAAGACATTCCCTCTACCTTCTCTGACTTATAAAATTTGGCTATGGGAAGTACTAGATTATCGTTCATTAGTATGCTGTCTTTTGTCTTCACTAAACTGTCCTCTTCCTCTAGTTGATCTTCCGATTCTCCTGGAAATGTTTTGTTGCTTCTTTGCTAACTTTTCTTCAGCTCTCAAGGCACAATGTTAGGTGTCTTCTACTGATCTCACCTGAATTGTGTTAAGCTCAATTTGTATGGCAAAATGAGTCCCTTGATATCTTGCAACTTTTTCCTAAGTGTCTTCGACATGACCAGGTCTGCTGTTAAGCCTGTAAAATTCTTCAGTGAATGCTTGCATTCTCATTTCCTTTTGCTTTAGATTCTGCAATTGTTTCAACAAATGCAGATGATAATCAACAAGCAGAAATTTTGATTCTAACTTTGTAACCATATGATCTTATAGCTTGATCTTTTCCTTTTTCAATTTGAACATGTTCCCACCAAAGGGAAATGTGACCTTTGACTTTTGCGATTGCTAAGATCACCCCGTGTGGGTCCTTGGTTGATTCAAACTTAGAACTACTCCATCTCTGAAATCCAAATATTATCTCTTTTGCATTCAAATTTCCACTGTAACACGGAATCTTCATTCGTGGTTGATTTCCAATTAGAGACGTGGCCCTTATGAAGGGTACATTTATTTAATTTCGTTCCTTGGTTGTTTGGTTCTTCAGCCATCTCTTCATCTTCATTTGCATTGTCAATTGTCACACCCTCCTTGTGCTAGAAACTGGCTGATTTTCAGAGACAATAAATCTTCTCCTTGGACTCTTGCAAATTCAGCCAAAATATGTGCAGATAATCTATCAATCTAGCTACCGAAGTGTGGAAAAAGAAAAAAAGTAATAGACAAGGCTTTATTCTCTTGTTTGATGGTGCTTTTAAATCAAATCCTGGTGTTTCTGGAAATGGAAGTGTTATCGCCTTCAATGTTAGAACAATCCTGAATTTTGCTTTGGGTCTTGGATTTACTACAAGTAATATTACAGAGGCTCAGACCCTTAAGCATGGCCCTTTATTGGCTAAAGAAGTAGGAATTGAGGTTTAAACTTTTAACAGTTTGTGGAGATTATGAAATAGTCATCAATATTGTTAACTTTTTCCACTGCCCATTGTCTACTTGTTGAGATTTATTCACATTCTCACAATTCAATTCTTGCATATTGAATTATGTCATATTGAAAGGAATAGGAATAGTGGATCAGATAAAATGGCTGGTGTTGCAACCATTCTGAGAAGAGAAATTTTTAGAAACTGGCATCATGTAAATAGCAATCTGAATGCAGTTGTTCACAGAATTTGTCCAAAGAATTTTGGTTCTATAGCATTGCTGCATATGAAGATCGTGGATCAGAGATTACCTATGCAGTCACTCCAGGAGTTTAGTTTTGCAAATATTTTGATTCTGGCTGAATGTATATATAATGGATAATACACTCTTGTCTCCAGCTTTGTAATTGTTTATTTTCTTCTGCCTTTTAGCTGTTGTGTGTTTTGTTTCTTGCTAATAAATTACCTGTTAAATATTTAAATAGTAAAATAAGATATACCATATATATATATATATCCACACACACACACATATTGTATGACCAAATCCAGTTGTACTGATCCCTGGGAAAAAAAACTGCAGTACTTGTGAACTTGAACCCACACTTGCAACTTAGAAAAAAATACTGGAATATTCACAAAGACAGGTAAATAACAGTGTTTCTGTTATTTCAACCCAAATAATTTAATAAAAGAAAAAGGTTGATTGTCCATCTAATGCTTATTTATCACAACCAGAGTGGGGGTGTTGGGACATTAGACCTTGATGGGTTCGAAGGGCAGTCTGCCATTTGTGAGGTCTAAGGCAGCACCCCTGGCATATTCCTTGTTGCGATACATGGTAGGGTCAATAGGCAGAGCTCCTGCCACCAAGCTCAAATTAATGTCTGAAAGGCCATGTGGACCTTTATAGGATGTGCCAATTTTCATAATTTTATTGTTTTGAAGTTTGAATCTACCCTCAATACTCGATGCAATGTTGTCAAGAGTGGAAGGCAGGAGTGTAAATGAGAAAATGAGGAAAGTGATGGTTCAATTTTCAACGCACGGCTGCACATTTTTGCCACTAGAGAAGTTTCTGGTTTTGGATGATCTGAGTACTTGTGAGATTCCATGGAAAAACTCAACTACATGTTTCAGGTAAGTAACTTTCTGGGCTTCCCTGGCTCATAAATGGGCAAGTTGCTGATTTTTGAAACTATGATGGCACTAGTATAAGTATCATAAATTGTAACATCCAATTAAATGTAAATCCTCAGCATGCACTAACTCAATACACAATGACTGAATATACACTTGCATAATATATGATGACTTGAAGAACAATGTGTCTCCTAAAAGGTGATATAAGCCTAATTATTGACTTAACTGAAGAGAAATGGCTCAATGGAAATATAGATAAAGTCAAAATAGAATCTGATCCAACACTTGTTTGGCCAAACAATGTGGCAACACTTCAACTTTTCTCATAAAGCTGCAGCTACTTTCGATTTGATAGTATATTAACAAAAGCATATCTGCCTTTTGTTTATAATATGCCACTGCAACCAATGTAATTGTGGGAACTTCTAACAAGCCAGTGTTGTTCTAAGCTGCATGCATCTTGGTCAGTTTTGTGCAATATTCACTCTGTTCCACTGTATTTCAGTTCAGGTTCAATCCTTTTGTTTATTGGATGAGCTGTTGTTTCTAACATTCACTGTTATAGTTTGTGTAATTTAATGTGTA
This sequence comes from Chamaecyparis obtusa, assembly GCA_027943335.1. Taxonomy (NCBI): domain Eukaryota; kingdom Viridiplantae; phylum Streptophyta; class Pinopsida; order Cupressales; family Cupressaceae; genus Chamaecyparis; species Chamaecyparis obtusa. The sequence goes on from BSBK01002497.1 coordinate 39,904, forward strand.
TATTTGATTTGTTAATTTTTCAAGTTGAGCTGGAAAATAAATAGTCTCTCCTTTAGGTTCAGAAAAACATTAGGTTGCTGCTCTGCAGATGTCAAGATTTCAATTTTGGATTTTTCTTATGAATCTCGCATATCTATATTGTATCCATTAAAGGGCATGCAATGTTTAATGACCTGAGGATGGATATTATTTAAAGTTTGCATGTCCTGTCGTGGAAGGATAGTTTAACTAAAACTAGATATTGATTTCGAAGTGTGATGCATGTACAGAATAATGGCATCAGTAAAGACAGAGAATGTTGTTTCCAGTGAGGCAAATCCATCGGTTGTTGCAAGCAATACGGCTTCAAAACCTCGGAGGAACAGTATTTTTTCACGTTTGTGGAATGGGATTTTTAGAAGCGGAAAAGAAGACTTTGAGAAAAAGCTAGAATACCTTTCCAAAGAAGAGGCTTCTGTTCATGCCAAATCAAAACGCCGTGCTCAAAATTGGCGAAAGATTGCTCGTATGCTTATAATTTATTCTGTCATCTTAGAGGTGTGTATACATTTCAAAAGATAAATTTGGTTTTTTATCGATGGACAATGTGTTTATTGTTCATTTTTGTAAATCACTTTCAAATGTCTCTATTTTTCATTAATATTTTACAAAAATTTTCACAAGCATTTTGTGGACTGGATGTAGTATGTTGTTTTTTTAGTTTGAAATATAACACCACCTAGTTCACAATTTTAATAGTCTTCACAATTAACATAATATGAAATCAACCCAGAAATTGCTGTTTGATAGTTTATTCACCAATCAGATATAATGTTTAGAATATAGCTCAGAAAGACCAAATTAAGGACCTGTAGGTTGCTATTTTGTAGTGATCTATTAATTGGTGAGAGCACCTTTTCCTATCCTTGGACCGCTTCAAAATATGTTTGAAATTTGCCCTTAATATGCCTTGACCAGCTGCTGGTTAAGGGATATTTTAATTCAAATTGAAGTTTATCAAATTTGCAGTGGTGATTTCCATATGCATTTTAAAAAATTGCGGGTTGTTGTCCTCCAGCACTGACCAAGATGGGTTTTTATCTTCCTTGCTTGGTCTCTCTAAATTACCTTTTTCCTCCAATGCACAACTATTTACATGCCTCTTGAATTTATTAATATCAATCTTTAATTATAATATTATTTAATCCTTGCTGAAATCACTTTCTTTTTGTATAGAGGATGTGCTGAGTATATTGGTAAGCGCTTCATTTATTTGTTACTTTAAATCATTTTCTTCAAAGCGCTTGGCGTACTCCTATGATTAATTTTAATTCTATTTTTTTGATTTTTCTTAATTCTGGAAGTCAGTGCCCTGGAGAGTTCATCTGCTGCATTAGGTTTCAAGTATATTTTATAGTGATATACACCTGATCATGTTCTTAGGTTGTGGATATAGTTTAAGTTTGAATAGGGGACATTACACTGGAATGTGAAATAGCAAACTATGAATTGTCGTGAATCAGATCATTCTTTCACAAGCTACAGTTCAATATATCAAAGGGTGCGTTGCTATGTAAGTCAGTTGTAGCCTTTTCTAATGATTTTTAAAATATTAAGTAAAAGATTTAATTCATCACTAATTGTAAAAGATATATGGAAGGTTGGCATTTTGCACCTAGGATCACATTTCCATATTTTAGTTAGTTGAAAAGGCTAGACTTATCCTTTTCTAGACATTTCTCCTTGCATTAAAGTTTCTCGTTTATAACTAGCTATCATTTAATTTCAGGTCAAGCTACATTGGTCCATATTTTATGTGTAGTGGTTCCTAAGAACCTGGTCTCATGATCATGGAAGGTCAATTTAGCACTCAGTGCATAGAGGCATAGTAGCCAAAAACTCCATTGTCTCTTCTCGGGCGTGCGTATCCCCGTATCCAATTTGGAAATGTATCCGATACAGTCTAGATACACGTTGAACATTGCACCCATGTGTTCCCAAAAAAACTTGATTTTCCAATCATGGCAATTACTATGTGATTTGATTTTTTTAAAATTTGACGTAAATCTTCCCAAATTCAATTTAAAAAAACTTCATTAATGCAATTTTTTAAAAAAAGTTGGTATAAACAAAACCTACACCAAATGAGAAAGACAAATGAAATGTTTTTCTATTTCAGTGACCCATTTTTTTGGGTTGTCTTCCAATGTGACGTAAGGAGAGGGTGACAAATGGGGCCAAAGGCTCACCCAAGTACTAGACCACCTTTGCAGAATCACAACATGGAAGCAATTGCACAGAAACAGAGAAGAGAATGCAGATCATTTATATTTATTCATCAAACTTCATACATGCCGGGCTGTGAGGCCTTCTCGGTTACGGCCAATACAATAGAATTCAATTACAGAGATATTACAATCTTCATGCATGCGAGATCCATGATCTGCAGCCTTCTAACTTTCAACTAACTGCCTACCCCCTTCTTAAATCTAAAACAGACTATTACATTTATAGTTGAGGCTACTAGGTCAGCCCAAAGAATCATCTAGATCTAGCATTGGAGAAAGCAACAACCCAGATTTAGGTCCACATGTTTCCCAATGAACGATCTCAATCATTAAGATCATGACCAAAATTAAATGCACATGTAGGCCAGCCAAAACAAACAAAATAAACCCGTCGGTGAACAAGGCCACTGAGCAACACCGAACACACCGAACCAACTTGGTGAAAGAACAACAAAGCCACTTGGTGAAAGGCACCGAGCAAAAACAGGTAACCGAGCTCACCAGTGAACAAAATAGGAACACTCCACTGAGAACTCCAAAGCAGTTATCGAGCACAACTAACAAGCTACCGAGATACAGGATTGCCAAAAACCCAAGATGCTCTTGCATCACAATGCAACTCTACTATTTTTGCATATTGTAAAGTGTTAAATTAACTTATTTATTTGTGTCTATATTGATTTTGAAGTAATGAAAATCTCCTCTAATAACTTAGAAATTTGTGTTAAATATGTTTGTGTTTTTTATTAATGTCGTATCTAGCTGTATCCATATTAGGGGTATTAAAAAATGGCCATATCCGTATCCGATACCGTATCTGTATTTGTATCTGTATCCATGTCCATTTAACTTTGCATATAGGTGATGCTCATAGGGTAAAGCACTGGAACTTAGAATGTTCAAAAGTATGTGGTTATAATAGATAATGTGCTCATAGGAGATAATATACTGCAAAAATAAGTTATCTTGAAACTCACACTCTGAAAAGTGTTGAGGCAGATGAAGGGAGAAGAGTAATTGTGGTTTGTGAAAACTTCTCATGAATCTATGAATGTTGAAAAGATTACAAAACATTAAAATATTGAGAGAAAAAAGGTTGGAGAGAGAATATTAGAGAGTAAATAAAAAAAAGCATCTAAGAATGAACGGATAAGAGCAAGAGAAAAACTGAAAAATGGAGGGAATACGAGCTATTCCCTAGCATGTGATGACAAATATTTTTTGGGGGTCACCAAAGAAACCAATCATATTTCCTCATTTGGGTTCAGTTACATGATTTAAGCTCTTATTTATTTCTAAAACAAGGAATGCCATATGGGAGGAGTTACCTGGAATTCATTCAATTCATGAGGAAAAAGTAGATGTAATGTACACAAATTATTAGTGGAATATATCCACAAACAAGATAGAGGACAAATAAAAAGGACATTTATGACCCAAATACAAGTAATTTCTTATAGACACACTCTTGATTGGTCGTCATTTTGTGGTATTGAAGATTAGTTTGTAGCATGAACTAATGTCAACCAATAGTGGTGCACTAGGTACATATATGACTCTTCAAACTTGTTTTATTCCTGGACTGAAAATAACATTCAGTTACAATAGAAAAGCAACATGGTAACATGAACCCTAGGGTCTGAAAGTAACTGATTACATTTGTATAAACCCAAATCAGATGGTTTGAGAATCACTAAAATGGCTATGATATAAAGAACTATTGAGGAAACAAGGAACTAGATCAAAGTTGAAACTAGTAAGTCATCCTATGGCAATTATTGTTGCAGGATGACCAACAACATCATCATCCAAAACCATGTAACCACCAATGTATGGTCTGATAAAGTCGATAGGGTATTTGTCCAAGGCTAATGGAAGAAGGCTTGACAATCATAAGAAAAAGTAGGGTACTCCCACTTCAACCTGTCTGAATACATCAAAATTTCATCTATGCTTATGTAAAAATTTAAAATCAGTGCAAAGGTTAATTTACATCCCTTTTAACCGCTTGCTTACTTGTTTCCAACTTACCCCTATGCCACCCATTGGACCTCCCATTCTCTCACCGCAGCACAGACAGTTGGAGATTATGGAGATTGTGGATCAAGAGGAGGGAAGCACGTAGCCCAAAGAGTTGGAGTTCCTCATTGGCCGAGCCTCTCTTGTGGAGCAATATAATCAGCCACTTTAGATATTGCTTTGCTTGATGTTTATATTCTGTGGTATCTGCCAAGTATTCTGGCTTGGATTGTTAGCAATTTAAGATTGTCATTAGTGTAAATTCACAAACACCATGCACCGGTAAAAGGTCACCGGTCACTCACGTTACTTAGAAGACACCGGTAGACAAGAAACAGAGTGTATGCACTGGTAGTTGAAGAAAAGGGAATACACCGGTAGACCAATCTAAGTACATAGTACCGGTCTCAGAGTGCATACAAAGTTGAATCGGGAATAAGGTTACACCGGTCTAAACTGCAGAAAAATCTGCACCGGATTTTGCGGAGCAGTTTGAGTTAAAATCGGATTATACGGGATATCCACCGCTCAGAAGTGGAGTTAGCTTTTTAGCAAGAGTTAGCTTTATTTCAACAGATGTTTTGCAAGGTAAACTCCAGATCAAAACGCAAGGCTTAACTGCTAGTTGCATGATTTTCTTGTTGAGTTTACAGCCTGGAGGTTCTATGAGTTAAGGGTTTCATAACGATGAACTCTTGTATAAATATAGGTCATAGGATGCAAGAAAAGATGTTGATTATTGGTGATTGAATAGAGCAGAGGAGATACATCTTCTAAGAAGAGCGACAGACATAGAGGTAGCAGAGATCAACAGTCAGGCAAACCGGGAAAGAGGTATGATCTAATCAGACATTCGGTGTCATAACAGATCATTGCTTTTATCAGTAGTAAAAGTGAATTTAAATCCCTTTGTCAGGGTGGACCTAATCGGTTCGTTGTAAAATCCCCTAACAGGGTAACATCTTTGTTGATGTTTAAAGTCCTGTAATCAGGCAGCCCTTCACAGGGTTCAGATCTTAATTGATCTTTTGTAAAATCCCTTAACCAGGTAGCACCTTAACCAGTGCTTTGTAAGCTCCTAACAGGGCGCCTTCATTCGACAGTAGTGAAGTTGTGAGCTCTATCTCACTGTGGTTTTTTTCTTCTAACTGAGGGTTTCCATGTATAAATACTTGTGTTAATCTGTGTAATTCTTTATGCTTATGAATGATTGTTTTATCATGCTTATCAATAAATGATAACTAAACAAGTTCCAGAATTACTGTATACTCAAAAGTATTTACTGATTCACCCCCCCTCTCAGTACTGGTTTAGTAATAACAATTGGTATCAGATCCATTGTTCTCATATATAAAGCCTAACCGCTTGAGAAAAAGATGATGGAGGGTTACAAATATCAGAAGCAGCTAGAGGAAGCTAATGAGATAATTGCCTCTCTGGAGAATAGGCTAAGAAGGTCACTTGCAAAGAGGAAGGCGCTGGCTCTACAACTGAATGAAAGCAATGAGACCATAGATGAACTCTCAGGACAGAGCAGTTCTGATGAAGTTGAGGAAGCTGTCTCTGAACTGATGGAGAAGAACTAGATCCTGACTGATTAAATCTCCCATCTTAAGAGGGAACAAAAGGATAATGCCCTGAGGATGACTGAACTGATTGAGAAAAAGAGAAAAGTTGAAGATGAAAGGAACTCAGCAGTCAAGACTTTAACAGCCTCTGAAAAAGCAAGAGACCGGGCAATAGAAGTTGTTGGTGCAACTGAGCTTATGATTTTGCAACTCCAAGAAGACATGCAGATTGTCACCCAAGAAAACGCGAACATGCAGAAGGCCTGGCATGACAGGGATGAGGCATGCAAAAGACTGGCACTGGAATTGTATCAACTAAAGGAGCAGATGAAAGAGCTTGAAGAAAGAAATGAAACCTTGAAAAGATACAATGAGAGCTCGGTCAAGCTTGATGTGCAACTCAAAGCTCAAAGAAAGCATAAAGATCAAACTGGTCTTGGATTCACTGGTGAAATCACAAGAGAAACTGGTGAATCTTCTGGAGATAAGACAAGCAAGAAAGAAAAGAAGCCGCTAGCACAAAAAGGTAAGAAAACCTTTAATTTATCTTGCAAGCATTGTGGGAAATCGGGTCATGGAACAAACAATTGCAGGAATGCACCGGTAAAGCCAAACAACAGCTACTGCAAGAACTGTTGCAAGAATGGCCACAAGACTAATTAGTGCTGGTCAAGTCCCACGACTTTGTCCAGTGGAAGTAGGGGAAGCTTCAAAGGTTACTGCTATGCATGCAACAAGTTTGGACACAAGGCCGAAGAATGTAGATCGAAGACTATGGCATTCAGATCACCTAGACCAGTTTACACCAAGAGAAACAAGAACCGGAGCACAACCAATTGTGCAAACTGTGAGACTCACAACCACAATGATTCATGGTGTAACTCACCCAACCCAAGAAGAGTGAACCCATGGAAGGTAACCGGGATAGTTTGCTATCACTACAACAAAGTTGGACACCTAGCCAAAGAATGCAGGAACCAATCAAACAACATAAGGAAAGAATCGGTCAAACCGAAAGACAAGACTTCATCTTCAAAAGAGAAAATCTAGAAAGAAGAGAAGATCCCAAAGGTGGTCAAGCAAATATGGTTCAAGAAGGCGTCACAAAACTCTGTGGAGGAGAAGATAGAGGAAAGATCATCATCAGCCGATGGTGATACCTCTTCAGCAAACTGAGCTGTAATGGCTTAGAGGGAACCGGTAGACCTTTCATCGTTCCCAGTAGTGCTAGTGAGAATTGGACTCACTAAGTCTACAAGGACAACCAGATAGGTAAAAAGCAGTCAATCGAGGTTTGAGCAACCGAAAAAGACGGTTCACCGGTTGAGAAAAACGGAAAGAAAAGTTAGGTAAGGCATTTATTACTGTAGCCGTTTAATGAATAGTTGCTGTTATGCCCTAACCCTATAAAATAAAGAAGAGTTGCTTATAAATTTTACTTTGTTTTCATTGTGATTAACGAATTTTTACGAGTAATACTCTTGCGCTTTGATCATCTTAAGCGACTATCGGTTAGACCGATCAAAGTTTCTTTTCTGTCAATCAACTGTTCGCAATGGCATCATCATCCTCTACTGTAAAGTTGATTAAGGGGGATCAGGCGAACAGGCCAGCATACAACATTTTGCCGGTCCAGAACAGAGATATCAATATGGCTGGTGCGCTCTCGTTTGTACCAGGAGTCCTCTTAACCGAAGATGTGACAGCGTTCATTCATGCCGAACAGGAGGAGTTGGGTGAAACCTATATCCAAGGAGAGTATCTGTCATTGTGTGAAGAAGGGAGACTACCCGATAAGTATGCCAAGCTTATATCTTTTGGACTTATCAATGGAGTATGCTACCCGACCGTATTCCATGAAGATTTAAATCGACTGGTTCTCAGTCGTCTTCATGAACCAGGTTTCTGGCTAACAAGAGGTGCATGCAATCCGATCACCAAAGATGACCTGCATCATGTGACCGGATATAGCAACTGAGGGGAAGCTCTAACCCTAAGGACCATCTCAAATGCCGTCGTCAATAAACTGACCAAATCAAGACCTGATGGTCGACTCATGACTGTGATAGACATTGAGGATGACGGAGTCCGCTTCACTTCTGCAGTAATTGGGTATAAGGTATATCAGTCAAGCAATTTGAACAACATACCAGGTGGAGCTATTCACGCCGCACACCGAATAATGCACGATAATGCCCAATACGATATTTGCGCAATGCTTCAAAGCCAAATATTTGAAAATATGAAGCTGGGAGTCGTGAAGAAGAAATCAATGAAATACGGGACCCTTCTGGTATGTCTCAATTTCTACTACAACTTCCCAGGAATCAAAAAGGTTGTATGGAAGACCAATAGAACGATGATGCAACAGATAAGCGAGATGGCCAATCAACTGGGCAACCTATTAAGAGATGCGCTGACTGAACACTTTGAGGCATTCAATTAAAAATGCACGAAAGAGAGTGCCGTCAACGATTGTTGACCTATATAAGGACGACGCGTGCTTTCTCGTCACCACCGATAACTGCATCATTCAAGCAGTAGAACCGAGAGAGGAGTATGCTCCTGAGCTAGGGTACGAGATCACCTCCAAGATTGCCAAGGCATATGCTGATGCCCTAAATGAAGCCAATCTGGATCTCGGTGCAAATCTGTTTGGCACCTATGCTGAGATTCAACAGAATCTGTCAAAGAGAACACCAATAAAGAATGTCTACCAGAGGACCCCCGCACAAAAGAAGAAACCGGCTACCGAGCAACCCAAGGCTCGAAAGAAGAAAGCTGAAACTGTATCCAGTGCCTAGGCAACAGAACAAGAGGAGACAGATCCAGAAGATACCGTTCCTTTAATCAAAAGGAAGAGGGGATCAAGCAAACCGGTAAAGGAGGATCCACCGAGAAAGGCCAAGCCATCAATTGATGAATATGTGGCTTTACTGAAAGAAATCGGGGGAATGAGTTCAGTAGTGTCAAAATACAAGTTTGCTAATGAAGAAGACAGGAGAAAGATTGAAGAAGGGGTTGTGCACTGCCTTCACAAATTTAATCTACATCCTACAGAACTCACCAGAGTTGTACCGAAGGATCTCCTAGATATAATTGAAGCCAGATGGAGTGCTTCAATGGAGAGAGAAAAAGAGCTGAGAATACGTGCTCTTCTAGAAGTACAAAATCATCTCACTATGGAGGAAGACATGGAACAGGCTGAACTGCATCAACAATCCTTCTTAACAAAAAGGAGGATCGGTCTCATGCTTGTTGGTCAAGCTGAGACAGTGCACAAAGGAGTTGAGATATGGACCAAACTTCTTCAAACCCAACAGTAAGCGGAAGAAGCAGCTCAAAGAGCCACAGTTCAACCGGTCCCTGACACCGGTAAAGGCAAAGGAGTGCTTGGAGTGGATGCACCTGTCAAAGAAAAGAGCTCCACAGTACCGGTCATCGATATCACCGATGATAAGAGCAGCGAACCAGCAGTCCTCATTTCTCCAAGTAAAGGTAACACTAAACCTATGACAGTCAGTGACATAGTTGATGAAGTAATGGACTTTGGAATAGTTGACAATGCTGCCAAGTGGTATAGTGTGTTAGAAGAAGAGGATAAAGAAGCAGTCATTATATCATTAGTGGAAACATTTCTAGACTATCATAGAACTCCAAGGGCCTACAGGTCGAAGTTTCCATCGGAACTGAATTCTAGGCTTCAAGCCAAATGGAGAACCGGTCTAGGAACTAATACAAGAATAAATAGAGAAACCTTGTCTCAAGTTAGACCTGGCCTAAGTGAAGATAGGATCAAGCTTCTATTGGAAGAGGCATCAATGAATTTGCAACCCGGACTTAGAGTTGCCAAAATAATAAATGGACTTGATAAAGAGGTCTATGAAGAGACCCTGGATTTCTGGAAAAAGTATGACTTTAGTACCCTGGACAATTTAGGTCCTCAGGATCCAGCTGAACAATTACAGGCAGCACTGTTAAAATTCACCACAGGTGAAGAATTTGCCACCGGAATTGAAAAAGGTCAAACAGAAGAGTTCACAACTAGTGAACAAAGCCATGTTGAACAAGAAATAGAAATTGAAATACTTATGGGTGAACTTCATACAACAGAAGAGCAACCGGATGCACAATAGGAACATAATAGAGAAGTTGAAGAGCGACCGGAAGATGATGCTCAGAATGTAGAAGAACCACCTACAGAGCAAGCTCTACTTGAAGAAGAGGCTCAACCGAAAAACACAACTCAACAAGGAACTAAAGAGAACAAGGGACAAGAGGAAGAAATCTCAGTCCATACTGTGAAAGCTCAACCGGAGCAAGAGCAAAGGCAACATGACCAATCTGATATACCAAGTTCCTCATCTAAGAGGAAGTTGTCTTTTGTTGAAGAAAAGGAAGCCAAAAGGAGTAAAGTCACCGATACAGTGGTGGACATCAGTAAGATGTCAACAAGGCAGCTGAAAGAGCTGACCAAAAGGAAACATGACATGGTCCTAACCACGGTAAAGAACATCCTGTGCAACTTTGTACCAGATGTGAACATTGATGAAGATGAACCGGTCATCAATCAACTTGAAGTTCTAGCACAAGCAATCGGTGAGGATCTAACTGATCTAGAAATAGTGGCCATTGACCACTATGAGAAGAAAAGAGTGGAGATTCTCCACAAACAGGTTGAAGAAATCAAAGTAAATTTGTCAAACAACCTAAAAGTGCTTCAACAACAACTTCAAGTGGCAAGTAGTTTGATGAGCAGATCTTCAAACTTTGAATTATTTTTGCAAGATCTAACAGAGAAGTCTGCCAAGACCTCAGAGGACTTAAGAGCCTTGTCCTCTCAATTTGACATGAAGAACAAAACTGCAACAACTTACAACAGAGAAATGAAAAGTCTGGCTCTAATACGAAGGAAGACAGCTGGAGAAGAAAACAAAAGGATCCAGGACATTGTTGGATTTCAGCTATTCTTAGCCCCAACATTTGACTCCATGCAGAACACAGCCATAGCAACAGAAGCTCTGATGAATGAACTGGATTACAAAACCGTGGAAGATATGGAGAACATCATTGTTTCTCTTAAAGCAGCCCAAAAGAACATAGAATATTTAACCAATCAATGGGCACCATTCCTTCACTCTGCCAAAACAATTTATAAGGATATCTTCACAAAACTTCAAATGTGAAGAAAAGCATTACCCTTTGTCCTATGGAGGCAAAAGGGGAAGAAGAGCAGAACAAAAAAAAGAGAAGAAGAGCAGCAAAGAAGAGCAGAACGGAAAAACCACAAGACATAACCAGAGCACTCAGACAGGGGAAGTGTTCTACAGGAAAGCAAGTGAGTATGGTTTTTGTGTATGGTTTTGCCACCAATGACAAAGGGGAAGATTGTTAGCAATTTAAGATTGTCGTTAGTGTAAATTTACAAACACCATGCACCGGTAAAAGGTCACCGGTCACTCACATTACTTAGAAGACACCGGTAGACAAGAAATAGAGTGTATGCACTGGTAGTTGAAGAAAAGGGAATACACCGGTAGACCGATCTAAGTACATAGTACCGGTCTCGGAGTGCATACAAAGTTGAACTGGGAATAAGGTAACACCGGTCTAAATTGCATAAAGATCTGCACTGGATTTTGTGGAGCAATTTGAGTTAAAACCGGATTATAGGGGATATCCACCGCTCAGAAGTGGAGTTAGCTTTTTAACAGGAGTTAGCTTTATTTCAACGGATGTTTTGCAAGGTAAACTCCAGATCAGAACACAAGGCTTAACTACTAGTTGCATGATTTTCTTGTTGAGTTTACAGCCTGGCGGTTCTATGAGTTAAGGGTTTCATAACGATGAACTCTTGTATAAATATAGGTCATAGGATGCAAGAAAAGATGTTGATTACTGGTGATTGAATAGAGCAAAGGAGATACGTCTTTTGAGAAGAGCGACAAACATAGAGGTAGCAGAGATCAATAGCCAGGCAAACCGGGAAAGAGGTATGATCTAATCAGACATTCGTTGTCATAACAGATCATTGCTTTTATCAGTAGTAAAAGCGAATTTAAATCCCTTTGTCAAGGTGGACCTAATCGGTTCGTTGTAAAATCCCCTAACAGGGTAACATCTTTGTTGATGTTTAAAGTCCTGTAATCAGGCAGCTCTTAACAGGGTTTAGATCTTAATTGATCTTTTGTAAAATCCCTTAACCGGGTAGCACCTTAACCAATGCTTTGTAAGCTCCTAACAGGGTGCCTTCATTCGACAGTAGTGAAGTTGTGAGCTCTATCTCACTGTGGTTTTTTTCTTCTAACTGAGGGTTTCCACGTATAAATACTTGTGTTAATCTGTGTAATTCTTTATGCTTATGAATGATTGTTTTATCATGCTTATCAGTAAAGGATAACTAAACAAGTTCCAGAATTACTGTATACTCAAAAGTATTTACTGATTCACCCCCCCTCTTCGTACCGGTTTAGTAATAACATGGATGATAGTGCTTTGCTTGATGTGCATCCATAGAGCATCTGAGGGCCCAGGATGTGCTTCCTGGGTGCATCCACAAGGCACCCGGCTCCGCCTCCGCCTCCTTACGCCTCCGCCTCCGTCTCTAGGCCTGGGAGCTACACATTGGTAACTTAGCTTTTTTTCAAAGGTATTGCTTGGAATTTAGAGCACCATGAAGCAGGGATGGTTGATGAGCATATCATACCATGTGGCAAAAGGCTTGTATTGGGAGGCATTGGTAATTGTATTCATTGTTGTCAATGTAGGGTTTAAGACACCTAATTCTCATACTTGAGCAAGCCCTTTCCATAGTAGGCCATGAATGATAAATAGGTGACAAAAGAAGTTAAAGAGCGTCGTTGCGTTGTAGAAAAAGTAGTATTTTTGCATATGGGTTGGAGGACTTGGACATTGATAAACTTTCTTGATCTAAATCCTAGGATGTTTGAAGTGGAATCCTCTCACAATGAAAGACAAGATTATAGAAGTTCAAAGAAAAACCAATGGTGCAAGTAAACATTACTTAGTTGAATGTGTTGAAGAATTATTAGCAGAGAATGCTGCTACTATTCAAAGTAGACGCAAGTAGGATATAATAGCTGTTCTTGATAGCAAGGTTAAGAATGTGAATTCCTATAACCATGATAGGGTTGAACACATCAAAATAGTTTGCCTAACTATTCTTTGTGATTGGATCTTCTATGTGAAGAAGCAAATGACTATAATAGCTACAAGATTTTACTAGAAGAAATTACACAATTGTTCATATTTAATAATTGCTGCACTTGAATTTCCATTTGTCGATAGTTGGGTTTTTGTTGTCAAGTGTCACATGTACAAGGTTGATTGCAAGGATATTGCTAGGTGTCGCATGGGCTGCTAAAACTTGCATGGTGGTGTGCAACCTCATGAGTGTGTAGGTGCTTGTGCAAAAAAGGTTCATTGAAAGTTGTGTAGTTGTGCTTCGGTCTTTTGCATTTTCTTGAGAAGTGATGTGCCCCTTTTTATCGTTAGTGAGTTGTGGAAATTTAATGCGTAGCTATTTAAGGTAGTGCCATTTTTCTTGATACGCATATTGCCTTGCCTTGTCACTTTGAACAATTTGCAGTGTGTTGGCCACTCTGAATAAATTGTGTGTCTTGGCAAGTGCGAGTGATGGTTGCCTTTATGATTTCATTTCAAAAAAACTATGCTAAAGTGCTTAGGATCCAAGTATGAAGAATGTTGGGTTGATGCTAGCTCAAGTAGTGGAGAATAACTTGGCTTGAGAAGTTCCATGTTGAATACTAGATGCAAACCCAAGTACTAAGATAGATCAAGGACAAATGTATTATCACCATGTGTAGGATGGTGTGTGAACCATCACATAGAGGATTCCTCTTCCTATGTGGATCCTTAAAGCATTTTTTGTGAAGTTGCAACCAAATTTTATCACCAACTCTAAAATCACGAGTTGTGCAGTGTGCATCATGTTAATGTATTTTTGCTCCTGGTGTCAGAGAATAAGCTAAACCTATTGGTTTGTACCCTTAATGTACCAAAAACTCGTGTGCTTTATCCACTTCTTGTTATGTGTGTAATCTCTATAGTGGGTAGTGTGGTAAGATATGTCCAAGGGTGTTGCTAATTGGAGCCCAAGACATGTTTGAAAAGGGCTATGCCCTATAGAAGTGTGCCTAACTTTGTTGTAGGCATGTTGGATGCATGGCAAGTTGTCATCCCAAGTGCACAAATGCACACGATTGTAGATGTGTTGAAGATGCAAGTGTTATTGACCACTTTCAGTTGGTTGTTTGGTTGTAGATGAAACATGGGGACCAATTTAGTTGTGTATCCAACCCCACCCACTAGGATTACTAGTGTTGTGACCTTTTCACACCATCGCTCCATTGCAAATGGGGACCCCCTCTTTTGTTGGCAGTAGAGTTGTTAGTTGCCTTAGTTTAGATGTGGCAGTGGTTGTGAGCTCTCCAGGGGGATCATTGGTAGAATTTGAGCAAGTTTGATGATTGATTATGTGTCTAGTTGCAAGTCCAAGTCTTGAGCAAGATTGTCATGCCAATTCAACAAGACCAAGACCTAAGTTGTCAATGAGGCATTTGTGCGGATTCTGTAGAGTGTTAGGTGCATTAATGTGGAAATTAATTTGAAGATAATCATGGTCTTTGCCCTTGTACTTTCCAATTCCCAAACCCATAAGGGTGCATGTAAGGTCCAAATCCAAGTGTTGACTTGAGCTAAATTTGGGTATGGCTATGAGGGAGTCGAAGGGTTTTCAATCAGATTCAAATCATAATCAACCATGGTGAGAGATTATCCAATTCAAGATCAGATTGGTTGGGCATAGCCATGGAGTACATGAAATTCGGGGAAAGAGGTAAGAGAGTTCAATACGTAGCCGATTTTGAAGATGAAGTTGTAGGCTAGCCCAAGAGATCATCGTTTTCCCCCAAGTATCATTTTGCTCAACAAGTGAGCATTTTTCGCCCAGCACTTGATTGAGCCCAAGAGGGCTGCATTCTCCGCAATGTTGATAGCCCAAGGAGAGTGCAATTTCCGCCTTGCACATGGCGCCCAAGACTAAGACATTTTCCGCAAGTCATGGAACCCAACGAGAAGACAATTTCCACTCCATCACTTGATGTTGTGTCCAACTCATGACTGTTTTCCACTCGACCGTAGAGCCCAAACCAAGGTAAAAATCTGATTATGTTTGTGAAGTGTGTCCAAGAGGTTGAGTTTTCCGCCATGACATGAGCCCAAGAGGGCTACATTTTCTGCCTTGGCATGATGAGGAGCCCAACGAATGGACAAATTCCATTCAAGTCAAGATGAGTCCAACAACATGACAATTTTCGATATGCCATGTGATGTGCGAACCCAAAGACTAGGTAATTCCTGCCTCATGTTTTAAGTTGAGCCCAAGATGGGCAAATCCAAAAATTTATGAGCCTAAGGACACTATATATTCCGCCCTTCTCCAGTTGCAATTAACATTTGTCTAAAGGGGCCCCAATTAGATCAGCCTAAGGGTCAAGTAGAAGAATTCACATTTCATTTAATTGCAAATCAAATAAATTAAACCAAGTTGGCTTAGATCGTAGAGACATACCTTTTGAGTTCGATACCTATATAAACAAGATGGGGAAGTTCATTTCCAGCACCAGTCAGCCCAATGCATTTCAATCAAGCAAATGAGCAGGGCATATCCCTAACAAGTGCGAAATCTGAGGAAGGTTAAAATTGGATATCAAGCGTTACAATTTCAATTAGGAATGAAATGAAATTGAGTTTGCTAGAGGAAATCGTGAAATCGAGCAATTTGCTGGGAACTATGCAAGAGAAATCTCTTAGGCTTAGCAAAATCATAAATCAAAATGGAGATTAGGGTTGGAATTTGTTTAACATGAAGATTCATTGGATTGCAACTTTAATTTCAAGCTTAATTCATAAGTTGTTTAATTATAAAAAATATCAAATGTTGTTCATACTTGCCATTTTATAATCTTAACATGAGGTTTTCTCTTGTTTTGCAAATTGAAATGGGGGTTAGTGTAGAAGGCGAGGTTTGAGTTTGAAGTTCAAGTGAAGGTGACTTTCAACATCAAGGACAATATCAAAGCCTCAAAAAGGCAAGATACAAAATGTAGATGCAAACCCAAGAACAAGATCAAATGGAATTCAATGAGCAAATTGTATAAGGAACATGAACAAGCCTATAAATGAAGAAAAATCATCACAAACCTGAATTTCCTTCGGAAATCCAAGTTCAATTGGAATGGTCCAACTACATGAAGCACCTACATCACTTCTACAAGAGAAAGATCAAGGCGAGATATTGGTACAAGCAAGTTTAAGACATATCAATGAGAAGATTTCCAAGAAGATGGAGAAAGTTATGAAGATGAAGCAATTTGGGAATATGAGCCATCTCAATCAATCGAAGACTTGAAGATGTTGAGTATCAAGAGATATTGCTAGAGATGCAAAAACTTCTTTATGATGATGAAGAGGTTGAATTGATGAAGTCTACAAGATCAACATGCTGAGGTGGTACCCGCTCATCTTCAACCAATCAGAGGATCCCAGTTCCACATGCCCAAGTTCATCCAATGAAATTGTTCCAAGTGTGTGGAGTCCACTTAATGTCTTCACTTAACCTATTTTATCATTGGTCCATCAGAGCAATGTATTTTTTTTTTCAGTGGCCCATAGATTGGTGCCCAATTGTAATTGGATGGCAAATAATAGTTGTAGTTGGTAGTTGAATTAGGGTCGTGTTGGCATAGTCTTGGCCATTGATCTCAAATCAATCCTTGCTTCTCATTGTACTTGAGCTCTCCCTATAGGGGGCTTGCTCTTCTCATTTGTAAATAGGAGATTGTTGAAGAAATTGTTGCTAATATACTGCCAAAATCACTCCCCATTCATTGTTGTCTTTTCACGGTGAATACTTGTGAACTTTTGGAGTATTGCATGGTTTCTTGCATTCCTCATTTAGTTTAAATTTGCTTAAGTTGAGTAAGAGTTAAAATAGTTTAAGTAAAGTAGTTGGATAGTTAATTAGATGATGAAAGATCTTGTTGTTGTTGAAAGCATGGTGGAACTAGTGTCCATACCTTTTGGTGTTTGTTGATTGCAAACAATGGTGTAAGTTTAGTCTGGGCCTCATTGCAAGAACTTCACTTCAGTTACTTGATGATCATTGATTTGCATTATTTATGGTTTTGATGAGCACAAGTGGTTTGAAATTCATACTTGCATCTATTGAAGATTGCACCCTCCTTAGTGTAGTTGACTTGGCGAAGCTAGGATTGGTTTGGTCTCACAACAACTTCAACATTGTCTTGCATTAGTAGATTAGAAGTAGTAGTCTAGATTTCTAAACCCTTACCCCATTTGCACTTTGTTTCAAATAGAAGTTAGGAGTAGTTGATGCACTCATATCATTATATCATTCATAAGTAGAGTTGACAAGTTTAAGTGAATTAGCGTAAGTCCCCTTGCACAACCAACATACATCAAAGCCAAACAAGCTCATCCACACTAAAGTCACAAGTTTGAAGCTTGAACCTTGGAGTCGCCTATATGATCTTCAGTGCAATGCATGCCTGGTGATTTTGATCAAGAGAGGATAGAGTGTTTTGACACTTTATTCTGTGTTGGTGTGGTCATAAAACACCCATCAACAACTAGACTACACTAACAAACCTTGAGTTTGCAATCTAGCACAATGGATGTTGGGAAGAGGCAAGCAATCTCTTGTACAACAACACTTTTCTTGCAAGTAACCATGATGGCCATGTTTGCAAATTTGTCCACTACAACAAACATAGATCCATTTTGGTGCTCTTCATAGTGATTCCATCATGAAATGCATGCTAATAGATTCATAGGGCCTTTGAATAAGCGCTAGAGGTGTGTAAAGCTATAGCTTTGTATTTGTGGGCTTGACATGCAATAGGTGATAAAGGACTTGATATGGTGCTTAGCAGCTTAATGTTTGTATACATATGAGGTCAATGGAAATGTTGGTGTAGTATGCGTCCCTAGTGAGTATTTGGCAAGGTGCGATCCTTGGAACACATAAATGTTTGAGTTTGTATATAAGTATAGCATATAAGTAGAATTTGCTTTTCTATTTACCTTTCACAAGCGCAATGTAGGTCTGCTTGAGGTTTGAATCTATTGAACAGAGTCTCCAATCTAGAAAAGTTGTGGCCACAAAAGTTTATCATAGTGATGAGTGCTTAAACTTGTGGTAAGCGAGTCAGTCTACTAACTTATTGCCCTTCCCCTTATTGCACTTTTATTACCAAATCGAATTTCTACAAATATGTCATCCACTCAATGTGACCCACAATCTACAACTTGCTTTGTGTGGAGGATCTAAAGTGGCTTATGATTAGCATTAATTGCATCTTCCTTTTTAAAATAAGGTTTTTTGGCACCACTCCTTGACAACTTGAGCAATGAGACAATTCTTTCTCGTAGGTGGTGTATTTTTGAATCTTGTCATTGAAGGTACTGAAGTGGTATGGGATTGGGTGCCAATGCTATGCGTGTGTTCTCTTGATTGCATAGATGCATTGAATTGAATCTCAAAGGTGTGTGCAATATTAGACATTGGCAGAACATGTATTGCTTGATCTTCTCAAAGAAGGATTGTTCCATAGATGTCCAAACAAATGCTACCTTGACACACACAAATTGATTGAGCAATTAAGAAATGTGCAAGAATATTTGAACAAGACTTTGGTAGAAATTGGGAGTCTAAGAAAAAAGTGCAATTCGGTCATGTTGCGTGGAGTTAGCTAATCTCAAACCATTTGGATCTTTTGTAGTTCTACATGGATGCTTGCACGATCAATGAAGGAACAAAGGTATTTGATTTGCATGGTGCCGAAGCTACACTTACTAGTGGCCTACAACTTGTGTTGGCATAGAGTGTCCAAGACATGAAGTGTACTCCACGTGCTCCTCCTAAGTCTTGTTGAATATGAGCATGCCATTGATGGAGACGATCATGGAGTTGGTGAAGGGTTTAGGATGTATTAATTGGGTGCATGAATGTTGGCAAATTGGTTAGGACAAAAGGTATAACCATCTCTATTCATACAATCTTGCTTGGTTTTGAATGTTGCTTTCCTTGCATCTTTTCTTGACTTTAGGTCGATTTTGGTGAAGTATTGTGCACTACAGAGCTAGTCCAAGAAGTTGTCAACATGTGGTAGGTGGTACCTGTTCTTGATTGTGATCTTGTTGAATGTGTGATAGTTAATGTAGAGGTTTCATGTGCCATATTTTTGGCACAAAAACTATTGTGATTCTACATGGACAAGAGTTGGATTTAATCTTGGCTTGATTAATGAGATTTTGAATTTGGATTTAATCTGTTGTACAAAGGTTGCTTTGGAAGAGGGGTTTCAAGAACCAAATTAATTTTGTAGTGTACCTGTTAGAAATTAGGATCCTTAGGTTATTAATACAAATAAATATACAAGAAATAAAATGAGAATTACAAGATACACAGATTCAACACATTCATTTGAACTATTTGCATGCATGTATTACAACTTGAAACACAAATTATGCAGAGTCTGGCTATTTGTATGGATTCAGGACTTTGGATGCACATTTTATCGATGTGTCCAGATTCTAATTCTCAGAGAATGGCAAGGTCAATGTGTATATAAGTGGGATCTATAAATTTATTTGAGTTTTGTGCACAAGATCACATGATTTATTTACTGAAATTAGCTAGTTCCTAAATACAGCAATGTGTTTAGCTAATGGCTTACCCAACTAAATTTAGATTAAATGATATTATGACAATTTTCCAACTAGCTTAATTTTCTCAAAAAAGCCTTGCTAGTCACAGATTATATCACGTCAGATTTGGGTTTTGCTTTTTTAGAGCATTTTAACTTAGCTTTTTGATATCAAAAGATTCTAGTGCAATTTCAATCACTGCTGTAATTTTTTTTATTTCATTGTGCAGATAGGGGCTCTTGGGATTGCAATAATATCGACAAGATCTCCAGATTTGACCTGGCAAAACCGAGCTTCTCGTGTACTGCCAGTCTTTGTCTTGCCAGGAATATCTGCCATTATATATTCTACTCTTGCTAGCTATTTCCGCATGCGTAAGTATATGACATGTTTAGGTCATGGTTACTCCATCTGAAAGAATCTTGAGATTTATGTGTGCCTTGTGTGTACTTTTTTAAATTGTTGCTATGGTAATATTTTATTCAGTTTTTACATATATAGTGCATTTGTTTTTGGTATTAGTTGTTGATGTTGGTTTCTTGTAGAATTGTACTAATGCAATTTCATTCTTTTTCTTTGGGATGGATATTATGGAGCCAGTCTGAAGGAGATTCTTGTATAATTGTTTGCATTAGGAAGGTTAAGTGTTGATTCATATTCAAATATGTTTATTCTTTATCTATCATTCCATACTTTGAATGTAGGCGGCTTGGCAAAATTCTGTTGACTACCAAGCTTGGTCACAAGGCTGAAACTTAGGCACAAAATCAGAGCAGTATATGTAAAATGGAAAATTTAAGGATACTGCTACTATTCCATTTTAGCAGTACAGTAACGCCAAGTTGGGGAGTTAGGTTTGTTATCCTAGAATCAATGGATACTTTCAATTGAACCTGACAGTTACATACGCAATATCAGTTTGTGTTGCAAAGATTATTGAGCAAATTATATATCAAATCTATCACTACACATCATGAACTGTTTATAGGTTGCATGTGGTTAGGTTTGATCGACAGTTTTGCATCTTTGTCAACTATAAGTTGTAAGTTCTGGGGTAAATCTCATTATAAATATTTACATGGTTGTTTGACTTGAAGAATTCAAAACACGTGCCATTTAATATGTTTTATAGAAATAAATTTTTGTTCGGTCATTGTAACTGTAGCCTTCTAGATAAGCTTCATTCCACTAGATTCTTGCTTTTTATTTTCTACTTATCCTATTTTCTAAAATAACATTTTGAGGATTAATAGTTTCTGTACCAGATCATGTTTACATCCATTAGCATTACGAATAGGCGAAAGGAAACTCCCAAACCATGTATTAAAGATCTGCATGATTTAATAGTTGTAACTTTATTTGTCTGTTGAGTGTTGAGCTGGATAAACTGGTAGGAAGGAGTTTCCGCCAGGCAAATGGCCTGGGGTTTGATTCCCAGTGGGCTTAGTGCCTGGTTTGCATTAGTTGATGCGGTTTGTCGTACTCTTTGGGTTTTGATTCATTTTTTACAAAATTTGCCTGAGTTTGTAGAGCACCAAAGGGTGGTGACCAACAGAATAAAAAAAGTATTCTTCTGCTCTCTTGTCACTGAGTTTAGCATGTTAATGGACAAAAAAGCAGGAATTATCTGAGCAGATTCAACAACTTATATGTGCCTACAATTGAAACACCATCTATAGTGTAAATGCAACATGTTGCTGTATGTAAAAAGGTATTTATTGGTTTTCCATTGATTTAAATATAAGCTTTGCCCAATTTGTGTAGGTGAAAACAAAGACCAAAAGACACTTGAGAGATTGCGTGCTGAAAGGCAAGCTAAAATCAATGAACTTAAGGAGCGGACGAACTATTACCTGACTCAGCAGCTTATACAGGTCAGAAGCTGTTTTAATTTGTCTAGTTTTGTCAATTCTAAAAATTATAGTGCTATAGTACTCTATATAATTTGCTCTTTGTTCTTCACTATTGCTGCATTCTCTTTAATATCATAAATCACAGTTGATTTTGTTATGTAAATCCATGTTATTTTCTGAATCTTATACATGGAACAACTTTTTGCTCTTGGGAATAAAGGCTTACACTATATTGAAAGGAGGGCAATGCCTAAACATAAGACTAGTACTTTGCTTCTTGGAATTAGTGACATGTGGACTATATGCAGTAATGTTCTGAGAATTTAGAGTAAAACTATGTGTAATGCCCCAAGCTGACACATCTATGATTTACCGACATAACTTTTTTTTTGAAACAACAATAACAACCAGGTGTGACAATGACATATCACACTTGCACAACAACTTGCACACGTGTCATGTTAACACGACACAAGGGCACTAACCAAGCGAATGATTTCACCATTACTACAAGCAAGGTGGAACTAGTAGTATACGTATCGATGAGGGGAAAAAGACATCAAAACAATGATCGAGTACTGATCCATATTCATGTTCTCTTGCAACACTACACAAGGATAGGATGAGGGAATCATCAACCTCGTATCCACACCAAAACACCTTAGCAACTCTTACAACACCCACAAAAACCCATACAACTATCGGTTTCTGAAACAAGGAATAAGATGAGGGCACATTCACCTCCAATCATCTCAACAACCACCTTAAACAACACCTAAACATGAGGACAAGCCTTGTCAAGAGGTTTCTTTACTAGAAGGTATAAACTCTCCACCAATTGGAACAACAATGAGTCGCTTCAAAGTAACAACACTTCCCAAGACAAGTGGGTGCCATTAAACTCAAGGTATGATACTTGCTTCCAAAACAACTTGTGAAGAATCTCAAGGCTAAGGGGAACAACTTTCATTTACAAAGTTTCTTTAAGAAATGATTTGAGGAACTCAACCAATTGATGAAATGACAAAACAAGGCCCCAAAGAGCACTAGTGCCCAGAGAGGACACTAATGTGAGTGCTCAAGTGTCTAGGTTTTGCTTTAGAGCCCCATTTAGTGTTGGAGTTTGTTGATGTGTGTTTTTTTTGTGACACTCACCATCACAGAATAAAATACCAAGTATTCTATCCTCTCTTGAACAAGGAAACCTCAAATGCTAAACACTATGACATTGTGTGATCAAATAAGGAATCCCCAAGGTTTACATGGAAAAACTTTGTGTTGGATATAACTCAGTGAATTGATGAGATATTGCTCGTAACACACAAAGGGACATACACTATTTTTCCTAGATTTAATCAATTCTATCACCTCAGAGCAGCTGGAACTTGGATGCGAAATAGATTTAAACTTCAAAGAAAAGGGTAAAAAGGATAAGGGTTAGAGAATCTCTGCTATTTCTAACACCTAAGGACAATGATCTATGGATGATTCTTAGATAAATGGATTCCTTAATCAAGCTTAGCTTCGCCATGAGGAAACAACTACGCAAAACTAATACAATCTCCAAAGGTAATGAAGGATTTTCATATTGTAACATTCATCCAAATACCCAATAGTGGTGCAATCCAAATGAACATTCACAATCAAACTAGTGCTTAAGTGGGTTTAGACTAACCATACACTGTAATTTGTAATCAACAAACTACAAATGTCATGAATCGAGGAATTCACCACAGATCTCCACATTTCTTTATTAAAATCAATGAACTTTAACTAAACTTTGAGAAGCAGGAATCATACAAAATACCAAAACAACACACAAAGATCCACCATATCTTCAATGACAATTGTATATTAACTTCAACATAACCTTGGCAACAATTTTTTATCTCCTCCAACTGCTACTTTTAATCTAATGACTCTTCTTCTAATCTTCTAATGCCTTAACAAATGAGAAGGCCAAGCCTATTATAGACCTCCCAATTACAATTGAGGGACACATATTGATTCTAAATCAACGACCAAGATAATTCAAAGGGAACCCTAATTGGGTAGTTACAACTACCACCTACATATATTTAATGTTCTCCAATGATAAGATTTAAATTGTTTAAGTTCATATACTTTTAGGGATGAACCAATGAGAAAATTGATTGAAATATTGCATTAAATGCCTTCCACAAGTCCATTGGTGAATGGGTGACTTTTTGGGTCGAAAATCAGCATAGTGCAAGGATTTTTCATTTCACATGGGCGAGAATTTCAATTTCTTAAGGACAAATTCCTCCACAAGTTCAGAAATTTCACATGCCTAAGGACTAGTGATCAGAAATCTTAGTGTTCCAAGGACAAGGACAAATTCATCTTCTAGGTCGGATATTCACCTTGTGTATTGATTTTCAGGGCGGATTTCTTATGTATTTATGGATTAATGCATTTTCAAGGGTGGATTTTGAAGGTGTCCAAGGATTTTGCACTTTTAAACTTTGAATCTTTCATTTGACTTGGAATTCATCTTGCAAACAAGAAGTTTCATGCCTATTCTTTAGAATCCCTATTTAAAGCAAGGATTTTTCATTTTCCATTTTGAACTTTTCATTGAATTTTTCTATTTTCTCCTTGCATTTCCAATTTTTTATTTTATAACTCACTTGTTTCCTTTATGGTGTAAATTCAACCATGACAAGGACCAAGGTGGAGGTTTCAAGTAGACATGCACTTCTCAAGCAAGGACATAACAATGATTTTTCATTTTTCGCTTTTCAAACTTTGGATCTTGAAGCTCATTCACCCCTTGGGTGGAAATTTGATTCTAATAAGCATTCTCAAGGGTGGATTTTAGCCAGTGCCAAGAATTGCAAGGTTGGATTTCTCATGTTGTCAAGGATTGTGGACTTATTCATGAGACAAGGCTTTTTCCATTTAAATTTCGGACTTCTTCATTTTTTCTCAGAATTCCTTAAGGATTTCTTGTTGCTCATTTTACCTTTTCCTTTTCAACTTTTGGATTTTAAAACTTACTCACACCTTGGGCAGAATTTCGATTGGCTTGTCAAGGAATTCACGGTGGGAAATTGACTTGGACATGGAATTGCAAGGGTGGAGATTTGATCTCATCAAGGGTTTTGAAGTGGGAGTTTGAGATCAACAAGGATTTTCCACTTTTCATTCCATTTTCTTCGTTAAAACCTCATTTGATCCCTAAGGGAAAATCAACCTTATCATGGATTATGTCTCTACGTGGACATAGTCCACATAGAGACATGTCTCTACATGAGACATGTCATGTTCACCGTCTACAAACTAATGTTAATCAAGTAGTTTGCTGTTTAAATATCATTGATATTAGCATCGATCTGTCTCACTAATTTAACAAGGTCGATACTTAATGACTAGAATAATATCAACAAGATCGTTAGTATTAACAACGTGATTAACATTAATGGTATGACCAAAAATCAACAACATGATTGATTGATAGTAAACACAAAATGATAGAGATCAAATGCTCAAGGCTGATAGGCCACTTATGCATTTGATCTCATTGATAGGAATAATCCAATCGAAGCTACAATTCATTAACAAAACAATATGACAAATAGTTGGCATTCATCCATGGTGACTGAACCCATCAGAAATTTATATAGCAGTATGCTGTTTCACATATCAAACCACATAAATATACCTGTTCAATGACGTGACCATGAGAAATAGCTAGTTTAAATGCTGAAAAATAGCTATAGCAGGTATTGCCCAAGCTATATGACCTTATGACAGAATATGTTGACATTTAACAATTGGCTGGAGCATTCCTTTAATCCCAAGGTCGCTTTTTAGCCTGCCTGGAACTCCCTTAATGGCTGCGCCAACATCTAAGAATCCAATCAGACCTCGCGCCACCTCCAAAAAGTGTCGCCTATCTCCAAAATGACTCATGCTGTTCCAAGAAAAAGGCGTGACTAGCTTATGCACTCCAGGATGCCATACGTATGCTCATTTGGAATGATGTCGCACACTCAGCTTGATTACTAGGGTAGCAGCCATCAATAAATCCTCAATTGCCTCAAATCAATGCAATCTTTATGGCTTGACAATAGTTATTATTCAAATATATGGCATCCTGATTTGCTACCTGTAGTTGATACCAAAATGACACTAATGTCTTTGTTAATATTTTCCAGATTTATCTAGGAATGATCACGCTATAGAGATCTTTCAAGACTAAGCACAGGATATAAGGAAGTAATTGAGAACAAGGAGAGATATACCCGGATCGTAGTTCTGAAATGGTCTTCAAATCAGTGCCTTCAAACTCTCCAAGATGTGTAGATATGAATGTGCCAGGTCAGCCCACCTAGGGCTTCCAAAAATGCCACCAATCTGTACTTTTCTTTGACCTTGGATCAGACTGTAATTCCCTTAGATCTGCCTTGAGATCTGCTGTTAGATCGCTCCTCCAAAGTCAGATTTTGCACCTCTAGATCTGATGTAATTTGCAGCTATTAATATCTGAATTCGCCACTCGTAGATCTAACTAAGATACTCCTCCAAAGCTGATCAATATCGCTTTTAAGGGCAGAGCAAAATCGCAGTCCAAAAGAAGTATTTCGCCATTCAATGCCAATGAATTTTGCTGCTTCTCAAATATAATCTCTGCCCCAAATCGCTGCCCCAATTCGCTGCCTTGATTGATCGATTCTTGGAAAGAGGATTATATGTTATGTTTTTGATATGATCTCTTCCAAGAATCAATCTGCCTTTATATGCAATTTGAGTGCCTCCACAAGAGGCTGACTTGGATATAATTTCCCAAGAGGCCGGCTTTGGGCCCTGTCTAATTATTTCCTTAAATTAGACAATCAAGCATATAATCGATTTATTGATAAACAATGAATATTAAATATTTCCTTATATTTAATATTATTATTTATATATATCGAATTACAAAGATAAATATATACTCTATATATTTATTGTCTTTATCCAAGGCATAAGTTATTTGCCGTAAAGCCCATAATATCAACAGTCTTCACTTGCAAATTGGAGAGATAACAATTTATCTTTTGTTTGCAAAATATCAGATATATTATTTAATTTTCAACCGTTTGGCCCCTGTGGGAAACCGATACGGTTCCACCTGCAAATCAGTTATGGTAGATGTCTCACTACCGAAACCAATCTTTGCCAACGGGTTTTCATCTTATGGCGGAATAGGTGAACACAATTCAGCCTCCCACAGAGGGTTTCTCCGAAATGAACAGTCCAGAATCTCAAATGAGCTTTCACAACCTCCTTTTAAAACCCTCTTGGATCTTTCCAGAATTTTCATTTAAAAATCACTTTTTAAATTTAATTTCTTTTTGCTTATAAAGTGATTTAATATGTTTTATTTTATATTTTCTCTCAATAATATGATCCACTTATAAATTTTCCATTGACATAAAAAATAGCCTCTTCATTAAAATAACCAAGGTTCAACCTTTTTTAATTAAATGTAAATAATCCTGAGAAGCTTAGGACTTTTTAAAATTTAAAATGAATTGTTCCCTAGTAAAGCCCGAATTCAGCCTATGAAGATTAAATAGGCTCAAACAGAAACTGTTGGATAGAGACATCACAGATAGACAAAACTTGAAAATAGATGACACTAATTGACACGGGTGAATATGATGGAAAAAAGATGAAAGTGAGGGTGTTTGGCGGGGTAGTAAACCTTTTGAGGCATTCTCAACCAGTTGATAATGTTCTTGCTTCACTGTATTATCTCTTGTAATCTTATAATTCCATTGAAGACTAGATGGGAGTGCACCCCAAGGAACTTTAAATTCACACAAGATTTTTTTGAAGCTCCAAGTAACACAGTTCATTTGATCAAACAAGAGCTTCAAGTCTTTCCACCTACAAGTAATTTATTGGCTCCCATTTTTTGTGATCTAGTATTCCTCCACCTCAGGTCCCTTAATTTGAGAATTTCAAGAATAGAATGCTCTTACCTTCATGTGTTCAGAAAAGTGATGGAGATTAATCCAAGGATCATCCTATAAGTTGACCTTTCTCCCATAATCTATGACCCAAAAAAGAGCTCAAAGTATTAGGAATTTAACCAAACGGATATTATTCCATATTGTTGAGCCTTTTGGGAGAATAAGAGTAGTAAAAATTCTTTCTAGGTCATCACAATTTAAGACTTTTTTCCTAACTAGATAACTACTCTTGGAATCTACTTCCTTGTACAACCTCAATGCTAGCTTGGTGTTCAATGTGATGTTTGACTATCTCACAATTCTTTATCCTTGTTCCTTCTGGTTCTGTCTGGAGGCATAGCCTGTTCCAGGTAACTGAAGGAAATTTTCTTTTGTTATTCATTCGTTGCTATAGGAAGCATCCTATGATCTTCTCGAATCCTTTCACTATCATGTTGTGTGGACTTGAATAAAGAAAAGTCAATCGTTAGGGTCCAATTGAATAGGATTTAATCATGGGCAGAGGATCGAATAAAGGATTATCCAACCATAAAACCAAATGAACACACATATTAGAACTTAATGAAACAACAATATGCTCCTTATTGATTTGCAGGCACAATTGAATATTACAACTTGCGGCAAGGGCTTACAATACGAGGCCTCAGCCTTTAAGATATATGGACAAAACTATAGGCAAGTTACAAAATAGTCAAATGGTACTATGATATATTTTGTAGTTTAGAATTGAATTGTCCGAGTGATTTCAAATGCTTACAAGTGATGTTTATATAGTGAGCCTTAGCCTTACGAATGATCTCTGTTGACTGCAAGGAGGGGCAAAGGTCAATACCAAGTGTAATGTGTCGTCGGCCAAATGTGTAGAGGGAACCTTCTAGAATGAATGGAGTGATGATGGTTCATTGAATCTCGTGTAGTCCATTTCATAAGCAGTCCAAGGAACAGAGTCTAGAAATATGTTCCTTTATTGCTGCATGCTTTGGGAATATGCCACAAGCTTCAATTCCGAAGTGTAAAATTGGTTCTAATCTTGTTATGTTTGGTAGTATTTCCAGAACTGAAATATGCCTTTGTGGTGATCACAATCTCCCAAAAATTAGATGAGACATTGTTAGTGCTTAGTAGAACATGTTTTCCCAACCATGATATGAAATGTGTAACTACAATAGGAATTGTGGTGCCTAGATGATGATGACTAGAGTGTTGAAAACCTGCAAACAAAAGAAAGTGATTTCTTTTTGGGTGATGCAAGATTGCTCTTATACTTAAGATCTGCTACACCTAAAGAATAGACTTGTTGAGGTTTAGGCAAGGAACAAAAGATAACCATTTGCCTTTCTAGCTGCACTATTGTCTCCTTGTTCTTTCTGCTAAAGTGAGCCTAGGGCTACTCCTTGCCTATCCTTTGAAGAGTGGAATTGCAAGGTAGGTGTCCAAGAGCTGGGGCTGTCTCGGAGTATAAGAGGCTAGGTAGAAAATTTTGTTCATAAATCCTCAAATTCATGAGAATTGTCCTGAATCTTTCTTGTAAAGATTCAAGATCCTCTTAATGCTGTTGCATTCCATAGATTAGGCTTGGCCACCATCACCTCGTCATCCATGAATTACAATTGACTGACAGCTTTATCATTAGATGAGATGTTCATAGTCAAACCCCTGACATTTCTTCTCCATCTCTCATCCAGCAATGTTCTACCTAAAGCCTCTGCCAGAACGCGATAGAGATGAGGAAAGTAGATCCCATTGCCTTAACTGTTTTGAGTTTTTAGAACTGATAAAGATGAATGAGAATAAATCTATCAATCTCACTCTTTTTAAGGCTAAGAAACCAAATTTCTGAAGCATCTTAACCAAAGTTTTTCAACTCACGCTGTTCGAGACCTTAGAAATATCCAGAGAACCATGCATGCTGAGAAGGTGCTGCTCTTCAACACTTCAAAATGATAATAATGACTGTCATATTCTTATTCCAAGTCCTTTGTTGTTGGATATTATTAGTAACAGTAATGCAAATTCAGGGAAGTTCCGTTTATAGTTTGACATAGATGCATGTAGGTTCATTTCTTGTGCTTTAATTTCTATACAAGATATATTTTGAAGCAGCCTTGCAGATCTGTGTTTAGAAATGTCACGTCAGGAATCAATCTGATCTAGAATATTTAAGATTGTCTGCTGATTGGAATTCAAAATAATGTTCCATGCTTTCTTATTTCTTTGTTTTCTTCTCATCACAGAGATATGATCTTGATCCCGCAGCAAAAGCAGCTGCTGCTAGTGCTTTAGTGTCTAAATTGGGGGCAGAAGCAGGGCTGAATGTCTCCATACAAGATGCAAGCCTTGTTCAAAATGAGGGTAAAAGCCATGATGTGGAAGTTGTACAACCTGGTGGGCTGCGAAACAGGAAACAGCTACATGGGAGGAGTCCAAGTGTTGGAAGCATTACAACAGAGCAATTAGCTGAAGCTGAACAACCGGGTCCTTATACAATGTCGGTAAATCCTTTGGATGGTGGAAGGCATCAGGGATTTGTAGTTGACAACCATCCAAGGGCAACAGCTAGTGATGGGGGATGGATTGCTCGTCTTGCAGCCATGCTTGTTGGTGAAGATCCATCACAATGCTATGCCTTAATTTGTGCCAACTGTCACATGCATAATGGTGAGTGATATGGATACCTTTCCATCTTATATGGTTTAGTTTTATGGTTTGCCTTGTGATTGATATTCACACTTGAAAGCGATCCCATTCAGTTACAGTTTCTCAAGCATATTGTAAGCCATCTGTTAATCCGCGAGTTCAAATCTTGCCGGTCACATACAAGCCACTAATATGAACTTGGGCCAATGACTCTATCCATTCTTTCTCTGCTGCATCTGGTTAATTAGAATTTATTTCATTTTCAAACTTATTACTTTGCATCTATTGATATGGATTTTATTTATATTTATTGACACCATTCATATTGTTTGTTTTCCTGTTTTGATATAATAAACATGGGGAGGTGCATAGGGGAAGGAATGGTGTTTTTGTATTCATCTAGTGTTTTGTAGATTAAATATAATAGCATGAAGCTTAGTTCAATTTCCCAGTGTTCTTAGCTCAACTGTTCTCTGTATCTCATATATGTGGATTATTTCATGAAATGATCATATTCTCAGTTCTCATTTTTGTGTTTATGATCTGCAGATTCTGCACTAGTCTAATAAAATGATCTGTATTAGTCAGATTTATCCAATTTCATAAAAGTTTTAGAATGAGTTTGATTTTGGTATCAAACATATCAAACATCTGTAACATTTTTCTTCAATTAATGATGGCACATGCTTGATTGGCTGATACTTTCCACGAGATACATGCGGCAGGAGGATACAGGTTTAGCTTCATGTTGTTGTGACCAGTTTTAATATCTATAGCTCTTTGCTTGCAGGTTTGGCAAGGAAAGAAGATTTTCCGTACATTACATATTATTGCCCACACTGTAATGCACTGAATGGTTCACAGCAAGCAGAAGCTGTTAACATGACAGCTGGGACAGGGACATCCAACTTGATAACTGATGGAAATGAAAGCTTGTCTGGACACGGGAAGGCTGTTAGCAGCATTGCAGAAGAGGTAACTGGTGATGAAGACATTAGCAAGGTGGCAAATGCTTCTGTTTCTGAGACTACCAAACAAACTGAAGCAAAATCTGAAAAACCCGCTTGTTGAGGATTGCTTTTGTGCAAGTCAGGTGTGCCTGAGCCTAAATATTTTTGTTTGCTTATAGGGAAAATTGACAAAGTTTTGTGATTAAGTTTTTTATCGAGAAGATTCAAGTGGAGTGAATAGAATCTCTTGGTAGACTTCTGTCACATCTATTAAATAGGAAAAACAGCCTTGATGTTAATGATGAGTTCCAATTGTTTTCATGGGTACCAATAGGAATGGCTGATTTGAAGAGTTGAGAACTTCAAGTCAAGATTCATTTCATGTATCAATCCAACTTTTTGGATGTATGATTTCTGATTTGTTTGTTTTAGGATGCAAGAATATTTATGGAGAGTAGTTTTCCCCTGCGTATTGTGGTCAGGTTATGTGCAACAGTTGACCTTTGCCAGTAATGATATGATTCATCTATACAGGATCAAAATAACTGAAATCTTTTGCCATTTTAGTTATTTGGGAATGCATGGGATGGTCGATCCAGCATTTATAATAGGCAAATAATAAGGTTGCCTCATCAGAAGTGGTATTCATTATTCTTTACCAGCTGGCTATAGGAAGCCCAGTATAATCTTCAAATGTCTGTTGTAATTAAAATGATCTGGAAAATTATGAAAGGTTTCTAAAGCCTTACTCAGAAATTCTCTGCCATTCAGATCTTGTTTTGCAGGAGCACAAAACATAGGAGGATGAAATACTCTAATTCTTCTGTGTTTAAAGAGATAGAAAACAAATTTCAAGCAGCAGTGCGAAAACATTAATTTGAAGGCACCTCCACTGGCTAGGTTGGGGGGAATGTCACTAAAAGTGTGTCGAAGTATGTTCTATATTTGGAGCTGAAGTCACTACATACACTACCATTGTCATGTCACATTGACATCCTGGAAATGAATTTTTTTTTTCTGCAATTCTTTGCTATTTAGAAGTGTTTTAATTATGTACATAAAATGACAAAGCCATGAAGATATTATAAAGTACAGGCTATGTGAAATGGCTTTTGAACACAGAATAATTATCATACAAATTCAAAAACATAGTTTATCCATGCAAAAGTCAAATAAAGTTTGTGTCACAGTACAAAACATTACAGCCAACGTTTATATATTAAATTTTGTTATTTAAGATGAAACCTGAGAAAAATTCTATGATGGCAGAGCTCCGGACAATTCATTTTGACATTATAGGATTCTCTTGTATTCACAATACGTTAAAATTCAAGTTGCCTTTGGAGATAGCTCAATCAAGTCTGGTTATTTGCTGCCTATTTATTTTATTGAATATGTTGTGATCTTGCAGCTGTGGCCTATGTGTTATTATCTTTTAGTTGATATCTGTACAAGCTAGTCTCACCTTGAATTGATCTGTGAATCTTCCATCTCTGACATTGAATTGTTCTGCTATACTAAGTGGAAACATGTTCCACACCCTTGAGCATCATCCAATGAACTAACTTTTGATCTATGGAAATTGAACATAAGAATATCCCAAGGAAATCCATTTTTGTGGCCCAGATAACGGTTATGATGTAACACCCTCATTCCCAGTATGTTTTTGGAGATTGACAACTACCTTTCAATTGTTGTTTCTGTTGGAAAAATATGATTAAAAAAGAAACAATGGTCATCTCTTTTCTAATATGCTTGTGTAGTACTTTTCCTCTAGAACGCATGCAGTTAGCCTTGAGCATAACGAGCTCATTTTTTTTAATGAGCTCAATCTAAAACATGGTAATTTTAATAGATTTGGGAGACATCCTTGTTTTCTGATAGCAGTTCCATTACTGAGAGCAGTTCCATTACTTCTGAAGACTTGTGTATATTGCTAATATGACTTCTAGAGATCTATTTATCAATGCAAAGGATGTTTATCTTCTGGATGGTTTCTTTAGTATCTCTATCAAAAAGTCTCTTTGATATGCTACTTTGTTCCAATTCCCCTGCTTTTTTCATCTTTTATGATATTTGTACCGGATAATGTGATTGCTTGTTCCAAATTTTCATAGTTTTTGATTAAGGTAAAAACGGGTTTTGAAGGGGCCCCGAAACCCTTTACAACACTGGAACTTAGGATAGGACATTAAAAGTTCCTTAAATACAATAGTCCAGCCAGAACAAAAGACCAGACACCCTAATCACAACACAGAAAAACACTGCCAAAGAAAGCAGTCCAACAAAAGAACCCTAGACCGCTGCGCAAGATATACTAGAGGAGAGCAGCAGTTAAAAGAAAGGGGACTAGACTTTTGATCCCTTCTTATGGGATTGAAGGGTCATGTCAAAAGAAGAGGATGATCTCTTAGATTGTTTACCTTTAACTGTGATCCAACCTTCTTCAACTCTAGTAGCCTCATCCTGCCAGCACAACGAATCCAAGACTGAAGAACCAACACCTAGCAGAGGTGTTGAAACAACCAGCGAAGCATCCAGCATAGGGCCATCTTTAATCCCACCCACATGATTACCTAAAAGAGGATCAACAAAACTAGAACCAACAACTGTCAAAGGTTAAAACGCTAGTAGGGCCAACAGAATCAGCACCCACAAAACTGCCAACAGGGGGCCCAACTCCATCCAGCAAAGGAGTTGGTCCAGAACCAACAGAAGGGCGAATAGGATCAGGGCTAGCAGCTGTATACACCTAAAAATGGTCACCTAGACTATTAGCCCCTTTTGCTAAATCATAAATTGCTTGTTCTTGATCAAATCCTAGTCCTATCATTTATTCGATTATTTTCTATGGGCTAACCATTTTATCCTAAGTTTTTATTTATTTAAAAGGAATATTTCCTCCCCTTTTAATAAATAAAAAGCCCACTTTTCCTCTTATCCTAAGTTGCACAAATAAAGCATTATTCTTATTTTATAAAAAGAGAAAAGTACTTTTTGTCTCATATGGACACAAAAGTCAACTCTTATTTTCCTATTGGAGGATACTTGTGCACATGGATTGCTCCTCTTTTAAGCTCCACCGTTGATTAAATCTTTTGCCTCTTAATCTCCATGACCCATTCCTCCTCATTTCCTATAAAAGAAGAGCTCTCTTCTTCATTCTAGATCCCCAACTTTTTATGCTATTGTTATGCTGCAGGTTTTCTAGGTCATCTTGGAGCTTTTGGAGATATTCTTGCATCTAGGGTTTGAAGATTTGGAGCCTTGTTGGCATTCATCTTGGATCTTCATCAACACTCTATCTTCTTGTCTTCATTCTTGCATCATCATGGCTTTCTTGCTTCATAGTTAGATTTCATTTCTTGCATAGTAGCTTCATTTTCATGGTATTCTTAGCTTAGATTTCCTTTATGCTTTAGATTAATTCATCTAGTTTAACTAGGAGGCTTTGTAATACTTGCATCTTTCATTTCCATAGTTTAGCTTGCATTTCCATTCTTAAACTAGCTTGCATTGCATTGCATTTTCATTCTTGATTCTTGAGGATATTGGCATTCTTGCCCTTATTTTCATTGAATCTCCCATTGCATGGTTTACTAGCAAGGTTATTGGTTAAATAGCTCTAGCTGAGAGCATTCTTAAAACCCTTGCACTCCATGCCTAGGGAGCTATGGATCGATTTGTGAGGCCTCATTCTTGAGTTTCCTTGCATGTAATGATCCATAGAAGTGTGACACAATTATAGCACACATTTTTGGCGCCCACCGTGGGGCAGAGTAGATAGACTTTGTCCTTTAAATTCTGCATTTTCGTCAATTTTCATCAATTTTTCGGCAAGTTTTTAGTGCAATTTTTGTTCTCTGGTTTTTTTGTCTCAGAATATCGCGCGATACTTCTCAGGTATATCGCGCGATATACCTTACTATACTCGTGCGATACTTCGCACCCGAGAAGAATCGCACGGTAGTATTGAGGTATATCGCCTGGTCTCGGGCGAAGTATCGCCTGGTGCTGGGCGAAATATCGCGCGGTCTGATAAGTATCGCCTGGTGTCGAGCGAAGTATCGCGCGATACTGTGTCTGAACCTGGCAGTGAGCTATTTTTAGGCTATTTTATCTATCTTGCAAGTTTTAGGTTCTGATCTAACTTTTTGAAATTTTCTGAAATTTCCAGCGTTTTCAAATCCGTGCCTCTGGAAAACGGGTGCCCATTTTTTTTGAAATTTTGTAAATGGTATCAAAAGTTTAAGTGTGATATATCATTGGAAAGGTCTTTCCGAGCCCAATCCAACCATGATGGTTTCATTTTCAGATTTTATCATTTGATCAAGTATTTTTGCAGATTATCAGATTTTTCATGTGCTAACCATTGTGGGTCTAACAAGTTGTGGTTGTAGGTGCACTTGCTTGAGATATTTTGCCAAAAGAACGCATGTCAAAGAGGGCTACTAATGGTTTTTGTAGGGCTGCTCTAAGCATAAAAACTAAATCAAGTGCTTGTTTAATTGCTTTTTTTTATTAAGTGCGGCATATACTAGTTGTTTCATTTCATAGGCACTTAATACTTTGTGAAAGAAATCTTGGGGTGGTAGGAGAAGTATGCTCTTCACCTTTAGGTGAATCAGAAAATCTTGACCCATCTTGAGGTTTTGGAAGCAAAGGGGTAATTGGATCTTGTTTGGTGTGTTTGGGAGAAGTTTTTGAGATAGGGGAGTATGCTCTTCACTCTTGTGGTGAATCAAAAACCTTGAACTTCAAGAATTAATCCACTCTTTGTTTAGCTTAGGATCCTTTAGCGGGCCTGCTCTTGAGCAATCAAGAGGAACGACCCAAGTGGGGACAACCTTGTCATCATTTTCCTTGGTGGCAAGTGATTCCAACTCACTATAATCTCAAGGCTATCGAGGACATAAAACCTTGGTAGACATAGTACTTATCTTCGCTTGATGTGAGTAACTTGTGGGATTGTGACCATGAGGAAAGCATTAAGCAAGAATGCTTAAGGTACTCTTGAGGCCGCGAGGTCCTAGTCCTTTATGAGGAGCAAGAGGGGTGCTATGAACGGAAATCCTTACTATGAACCATTAGATAGAGGCCACCTTCTTTTAGCCGCTTAGCTTCTTGGTGCAAGGATTGATCCAAGTGGACTTACCCGGATCACCCCAAGACACTCACCATATGTGTTCCTTTGGTTGTGTTTTTGACACTTCCATGACAACGCCAATATCTCTTGTGGGCAACCACTTGGTGTGAGGCAAGGGAACATCAAGTTGTGGGCCAAGTTGTTAAGTAAATGAGCCTTGTTCTTCTAGGTAGTAATTGCTTGAATTGTCTTCGATTGTACTATGCTCGTGTAAACGTTCTCAACATTCAAACAAACGGTAGCATTCATAAGGTTCTCTATTTTGATATCACAAGTGCTTGTCTTGGCAAGGTTGCTTTTGCCCTTGTTTCAAGTGTTCTATGACATGTTTGATCACCTACTGTTTGCAAACTTGTCTTTTATCTACTGTTACTGCTTGTCAAACTGAAAAATTGCACTATCCAATCTTTGAACTTGATCAAAACACTTCAAAACTGAGATTTTTATGTTCATTGGTCAAGAGTCACACTGTTTGCCTGGGAACTATCACACAAAGTTATTTTGCTATCTCACTACTGCTTACAATCTGAAGTTGATTTGTGTCACTTCTAGTCATCCTTGGTCAGTCCAGGTCAGATCTTAGAGGTTATTACATGTTGCTCAATATTCAAATGGACTTCAATGGTATCAATTTGCACAAAATGACTCTTGGTCTTCTTTTTTCCACATCTCCCATATCTTCCTAGTCTTCCATTTCTCTTCTTCCTTCATGCTTCTTTTTCTTCTTCCTAACCTCTTCATGTCTTCTTGATCCTTTTCCTCTTATTATCTAGTCTGCCTTCTTCTATTTCATCTCTTCTATTCATTTCTTTCATGCTTGATTCCTCCTCTTCTAGAATCATGAATTTCAACTATCTTGCTATAGAACCTCTCTTGAGAAGGGATGATCTCGAACTCATTGCTCAATTCGAACAGTATTATTTTTCCAAGCATCCCGCAAGTCATCAACTTAAGACAAGAGTAAACAAAAAGATGTTTGAGTCTGACGCCTTTGCTAGGATTATAGACATGATTCTCTCACAATCTCCTTCTTCCAAACACTCTTTTTCTTCTAGGTCTTCTCATCAATCTCCATCTTCCACATCCTACCATGCCTTTTCCAAACATCATTATCCTTCTTCATCTTACCATGACTCTTCTCAACATCATTCAAATTCTTCCTTAGCTAAGTTTTCTTCTTCCACTATGTCTTCATGTTCTCCTTCTTTAAGATCTTGTTCTTCTTCTACTTCCCCCAAGAGTCTTGCTTTTCTTCATGAGCCATACCATAATGAGCAACATGACAATCCTTGTAATACCTTTGATGACTATGATGATGGACAATGTAGTGATACTTATGACACCTCTACTCCTCAGAGTCCTCGCAGACTCATGCTTACTGAAAATGGGTCATCCTATTGGATAGATTGTGATGGTGATCCATATGATTCTGATTTTGAAAGAGAGTTTAGTGATGTTTGTAGACAATACCTTGATGATAATCCATCTACTACTGCTGAGGACTATAAAATACAACGTGCTGATTATAAACGTTACTACTATGAGCATTTCTTCTATAAGAATTCCACTGCTAAAAATCAAAATTGTACTTCTGAGCAAGATCATATTAATGTTGAACCTTTGTCTTGTGATGGTCCCCTTCCATCCCCTACTTCCTCCAATACTCATACATCTCCTAAAGCTTCTGAGTCTTCCAAATCTTTCACAAATTCTTCACCCAACAAAGATCCTAATGCTTTTCATGCAGTTCCCTATAGTTATCCTCAAGAGCTACCTCTTCAAGAAACTCAAGCTAACCTTCACTTGGCTGAAAATAATTTCAATAATGCTAAACCTAAAGAGCCTAAGCCTTTATGCACTACAATGCCTACTTCAGCTAGTCCTTCACTATCTATTCCAAAGTCTTCCATACAATTTCAAAATGCTTCCTTGTCCTTAGAAGTGGCTTCATGTCAAGAGGACTCTAAAAATGATACAAAAAAGAATATAAAGAAAGGTCAAGATCAAGAACCATCCATGTCATCCAATTATTTTCATGATGTCTCTGATCCATTTCATGGTTCTTTTGATCCTCTATGCTCTTCTACATTCATTCCACCATGTCTTAAGTCTTCTCCTAAGCAAGATCAAGCTACCACTTGCACTATTGAGCTTGTTGATAATCAAAATAACCTTACTACGCTTGCACTTTCCAAAGATGATACTTCCATTAAGGTTATTAAAAATGGTGCTGCTACTTCTGATGTTAAGCTTATTGAAAATCAAGAGAAAAATTCTACGCTTATGCTATCCAAAGATCCTTGTCAAGATCAAAGTCTTCCATCTTCTTGTTCTACCACTCCATGTTCGCTTCCATTTTCTACTCTTCCTAAGTCTTTGCAAGCTTTGAACGATTCTATCAATGAATTTGCTCCTATTAAAGATGTTCATGATCCTATTGCAAATCCTAATGTTCACTCTAAAGATGCTGATGTCCTTGGTTGTCATATAGATGCTGATGAAATTATTGATTATCCTTTTGCATCTTCCACTTCTATCCTTGGACCTCTTCCACTGCTAAAGGCTTCACGCCTTCCTTCCATCTTGGGTCCTTATGTCCCTTCACTTTCCCCTCCTAACTCTCCTAATTCATCATCCATTTTGGGTCCTTACGTCCCTCCATCTCCTATCTTTCCTCAAGATCAACATAGATGCATACCCTTGAATCCTTTTCGTCCACTCACCCATCTAAACCAGTCATATCTTCCTCCTTCTTCCACAAGTCCCAAGTCTTTTGGAAGTAACTTGAATGTTCAATACCAAAAAAAGAAGCAATACAAGAATCCATCAAAAAAAGATCACCATGTCTCCTCTAATCGACATGGGCACATAAAGTCAAAAGAGATATCTAAGAAGAAAACTACAAGACAAGTATGGGTTCCAAAATCCATCATTACAGATATTCTCTCTAAATCATCAAAAAGAAATAAAAAGCCTAAGGCTATATGGATTCCAAAATCTCTCTTGAAAGAGTCTTATGTTGAACAAAAAGTGAAGTTGACATTCAAGCTTCCAAAGGCTTCCACTTCATCTTCTTCCAAAAATGATCTTTCATTCCATGTGCCTGAACCGCAACCTCTGCTAAACATTCATCATATTCCTTCACGTATTCCTTTATTCATATTTCCTCCATCCTCTCGCCACCCTTCAAGGTGTGTGTCGATGTTGATCTTGCCTTCCTTCCCATCTACCCTTTCACAATCTTTCCATTCATTATCCTTCTACCTTCTATCCTTTTTCCTCATTTGCCTATTCCTCATATCTTCCAACCTCACTCGCTTTACATAAAGCCTTATCCTCCATTTTTCTCTTCCATCTTCCTTTCCCTATCAGCATCTTTGAGCATATCATTTTGAATCCTTGGCATGTCAGGGTTTATCCTTTCAAGGAGTACTATCTAAAAAGCTTGCCTTCTTCCAAAAATAGAAAAAAGAAAAAAAAAAAGAATGAAAAAAATTGAAAATGTGCCATGGTGAAAACCTGGAAACAGGCGCCTTGGTAGCAAAAGTAAAGAGAAATAAATTCATCCTATGGTGACAACCACTCCCTTGTGGCACCTTGGATAAGTACCATGATGAAAACCTGGCAATCAGGCATCATGCGTAGTTCTTCTACATGTTTCATCCATTCCATCTTCTCTCGTTGATCTTGGCAATGTTCAGCTATACACGAATATTTGGCTATCTTGTGAGCTATCTTACGATGATCTTGCTTTCATTCCATTCATATTCATTCCTTCATTTTTCTCCATTCATTCTAGCCTTTCTTTATCCTTTTCCCCTTTGGTCTTGATCTAATAAAAAAGAGTAAAAAAATGATGCTATGAAGCCTCTTGACATGTCTACTCCTTTGGAATGCATCCTTTTCTTCTTTTGCAGTGCGCTTTCATGACTTATCCTATGCTGGCCTTTCAGTGCTTGTTCAATGCGCTTTACATGATAATTTTTCCCTAGCTTGGGTACTCTTGAGGAGTTTGACCTTGAGGATTTCTTCCCTCCATTCGCCTTCATTCTCTTTTCCTCCATCTCATTCATGAGCTTTCCCTCCCTCTTGTCCTCCACCTTGCTAGACTTTGGGACTACATGATGTGATCTTGCTCATGAGTTTAATGCCCGTTCTTGTCTGGGGCATTCCTTGTATATACTTTATGATCCTGAAAAAATTACCAAAAAATTCATATATGATGCTGAAAAAACAAAAAACCTAAAAAGCATATAAAGTACTGAAAAAATGAGCATCCTAGTGAAAACCTAGCAATAGGCGCTTTGATGTCTCACCAAAAAAAACTAAAAAAATTCAAAAAATTCAAAAAAAAAAATAGAAAAAGTGCCTTGGTGAAAACCTGGAAACAGGCGCCTTGGTAGCAAAAATACAAAAAAATTATAAAAAAGTCCTGAAAAAATCTATCAAGTGGTGAAAACCTGGAAACAGGCGCTGCTTGAGACCCTCTGCACCTATGTCTATCAGTCTTGCGTGGCGCTCTTTCGCTCCACTTCTCGCTTTGCCTCTCCTAGCCTGGAATTGATTCTTGTCTTAGTCTAGGGGGCATATGTTTCTTTAAGCTTATCTTGGGTCTCTTTGTGCGTCTGGGTTTCTTGGGCAACTTGGTTCCAATGGTGTTTTTCAACACCACCCCAATGGTGTTTTTCAACACTACCCTTGCGTCGAGTGTTTCTCAACACTTATCAGATGTCCTACCTGCAGTCTAGTATGATGCGATATTTCTCATTTGCAGATGCAATACTCAAAGTTTGACTCTATGACCTACACACACGCACTTGACTTGCTGAGATTTGTTTGAATTTATTTCTTTGCATGCTGTCTATGATGATTTCTTTGCTGAGTGGTCTCTCCCTGAGAAGTTTTCGATGATGCATAGCTAGAAGACTGAGGGTATGAGAACATGTTTGATTGCTTTTTCTGCTTGTGGGTATATTTTGTTGATCCTAACTGTCATGAGCATTTATGCTGGTCTTACTTGACACTGTGGATTGATAGGGTATTATCCTTGACTGTTTTTGTGCAAGTGCATACTTGTAGCCATCTTGACTTTTCTTGTGTCTCGATGCGAGTATAATCTTGCTATATTAAACTTAGGTAATCTCACTGTGCTAGTCATCTTGACTTACATGTCTTTGATGCCTAGGTGAGATTTCCACATTCCTATCTGATAAAGATCATATTCATATTCACATAGTTATGCTAGTGTGTATTGTATGATCTTGCGACGCTACCAATAACGCTCAATGATGAATATTAGATGTCTATTGGCTTTGTAACCTTGCAAGTAAACCACTTTTCATGTAGCTTGCATTCTTAAGTTCATGTTAGTTTAGTTTTGCATCTTGCATATGGAGAGAGCTCTCCTTTCATTTTTCATGGACTTGTTAATCAGCTGCG
This sequence comes from Chamaecyparis obtusa, assembly GCA_027943335.1. Taxonomy (NCBI): domain Eukaryota; kingdom Viridiplantae; phylum Streptophyta; class Pinopsida; order Cupressales; family Cupressaceae; genus Chamaecyparis; species Chamaecyparis obtusa. The sequence goes on from BSBK01002497.1 coordinate 81,540, forward strand.
CTCACCTTTCACTTCTTCCCGATCATGTCTTTCACTTCTTGTCTTTCATATCACATCATTTTCCTTTCATTTCGGGATCGAAACCGAAATCCGAGTTCACCCAAATCATCTTTCTTCTTCTTCCATGCAGTTGGCTAACCTTTTGAGGCCTGATCCTTCAATCTTCGCTGGGGCATTCTTCACCTCTTCATCTCCATCTCTTTCAAACTTCTAGTCTTTCATTCACTTTCAAATCCCAAGTTCAAATTCCCCTCCGTGGTGTTTACGGGTTGAGGGACCGATAGGTTCGTGCCCCGTGTCCCATGTGTGGGGCATATCTTTGCTACTTGATGGTTATTCTGTTCTCTTTCTTCGATTATGATTTCTAGTGATTTGATCATGTTGCTCTTGCTTCTGCATTCCCTCTACCCTGGATTTCACTTTCGATCCCGAGGGGACAGACACATCATATCTTATTAGCTATCTCTTTCCTAAGTGTTCAGTACTGTCGCTACCAGGCTGACCATGCAGGATTTGCTATCTTTCTGCACTTCATTCTTTGGAGTCAGATCGCTATTTGCTTGCCTTCTTGGCTATCTCTTGCTTTCTTGGCCGATCTGAGTTGTTTTGTGATCCCAAATCGATCTCACATTTCAACTTCATTCTTTGACTACATGTGTTCCCAAATCGATCACACATTAGTCAAAGAGGGGCAAATGTATACACCTAAAAATGGTCACCTAGACTATTAGCCCCTCTTGCTAAATCATAAATTGCTTGTTCTTGATCAAATCCTAGTCCTATCATTTATTCGATTATTTTCTATGGGCTAACCATTTTATCCTAAGTTTTTATTTATTTAAAAGGAATATTTCCTCCCCTTTTAATAAATAAAAAGCCCACTTTTCCTCTTATCCTAAGTTGCACAAATAAAGCATTATTCTTATTTTATAAAAAGAGAAAAGTACTTTTTGTCTCATATGGACACAAAAGTCAACTCTTATTTTCCTATTGGAAGATACTTGTGCACATGGATTGCTCCTCTTTTAAGCTCCACCGTTGATTAAATCTTTTGCCTCTTAATCTCCATGACCCATTCCTCCTCATTTCCTATAAAAGAAGAGCTCTCTTCTTCATTCTAGATCCCCAACTTTTTATGCTATTGTTATGCTGCAGGTTTTCTAGGTCATCTTGGAGCTTTTGGAGATATTCTTGCATCTAGGGTTTGAAGATTTGGAGCATTGTTGGCATTCATCTTGGATCTTCATCAACACTCTATCTTCTTGTCTTCATTCTTGCATCATCATGGCTTTCTTGCTTCATAGTTAGATTTCATTTCTTGCATAGTAGCTTCATTTTCATGGCATTCTTAGCTTAGATTTCCTTTATGCTTTAGATTAATTCATCTAGTTTAACTAGGAGGCTTTGTAATACTTGCATCTTTCATTTCCATAGTTTAGCTTGCATTTCCATTCTTAAACTAGCTTGCATTGCATTGCATTTTCATTCTTGATTCTTGAGGATATTGGCATTCTTGCCCTTATCTTCATTGAATCTCCCATTGCATGGTTTACTAGCAAGGTTATTGGCTAAATAGCTCTAGCTGAGAGCATTCTTAAAACCCTTGCACTCCATGCCTAGGGAGCTATGGATCGATTTGTGAGGCCTCATTCTTGAGTTTCCTTGCATGTAATGATCCATAGAAGTGTGACACAATTATAGCACACAGCAGCCACAACAAGCCCAATAGAAGTAGTAGGGCACGAGCCATCCACCACCACAGAAGTCTCTGGATCTCCTAAAGCAGGAGCAACCTCCTCGGACTGAGAGAAGTTTTTCATAAGTGTGTAATGCTGGGTGGAAGTGCCCTTCCACCAAGAGGGAGAAGATTTCTTTTTCTTAGTATCCAAGCCACATTGAGCATAAATGTGACCAGTCTTAAAGCATTTACGATACCTAAAAAGAATACCTTCATAGTCAAGCTGTTGGATCCAAGATCCCACAGATGACTCAATTTTGATTTCAGCTGGAAGACTCTTTGAGGTGTCAATATCTACCAAAAGGCGGGCAACGGTGGAGTGATAAATATTAAAAGAGTCATGATCCAACATTAAGAAATCCCCCAAGGCCTCACCCACTTCCTCCAGGACGAAGTCTTGCCAAAGGTGAAGGGGGAGGTTAGGAAGCCTAACCCAGATGGGGATCTTACTGAAGACTTCAGATGAAGGATTACAATCAGGGTGTTAGGGTTTAACCATCAACATAAATTTTCCCTCCTCCCAGCTAAAAAAATGATCACACAAGATCTTAGATCTATCCTCAACCTTATCAAACTTAGCTATGAAGAACCCTTTAGCCATAGGAAAAATATGGATAGTATCAGATAGAATTGGTTCCCATTTACGAGATACCCAATCATGCAGTTGAAGGAGGCTAGGCCAAAAACCCCAAAAGCGGCATATCAAACTGTGAGCCTTAAAAATATCAGTGCTATTCACCAAGTTCCCTTCAGCCTCAGAAGAGAGCTTAACAAAGAGAGAGCGAGTCACAGGTACCTGGGTGATGGAAGACACTAAACCAACAGTGCCAACAACAACCCTAGATCCTTTCCCACACGCAATTGTCTTAGAAACGACCTTGGCAAAGGGCCCTGTCGCGAGATGCTGCAGACCAGAAACCCTAAAAACATCCTCAACAGGGGGCGGAGGAGAGGAGGGAGCAACAAACGGAGCATCACCCCCATCCCCAAAGGCTAGCAAAGGGGAAGTGGCCGAAGGTGAGGAAACAGATTCCCTGGCATCGCAAGGCCCTATCCCTGCAGCTGCAACATGCGGGGACCCTCCACACATAGGACATGTGGAATCGGGTCTAGCGCCATTCAAACCTGAACACATAGGGGAAGCACCCGAAACAACTCCAACACCAAAGAGGACGCCTTTGTTCAAACCTCCTAAAACCCTAGCGGAGGCAGAGATAAACATCTCAAAAGCAACAAGATTTGTTTGATCTAGACCAAATGTAGGAGTTGTAGGAGAGGGAGCCCACAAATTTGAAGAACCCTGGGTAGCACCCGCAGTAGCCCCAAATCCACACGCAAGCACAACTGAAGGCACACCAACAAAAGAAAGGCGTGGGCGGGAATACCTGTCGCCCTTCAAAGCCGTAACCATTCAAAAATTCCTCGATATTCAACCCTCCAATTTTTCATAGTTATTCATATGTGCTTTCATATTTTAATATATTAATATATTTTGGCTTATTTCTTCCTAAGATGTTGTCTTGCCTGGGGATATGCCCAAACTTGCAACAAGAAATCTCACACAACTCACAAACAAATTACAACAATTATTTGAATTTTATAACATGCAAAAACTTGAATCACAACTTATGAAACATGAAGTGTTTTGCCTCCAAAAAATACTCAATTTTTTTGTCTCCAAAAAGACTTCTTCGAAAGAATTCTCTTTCAATTGAATTCAAATATATAGACACACAACATGCACAACACACACACACAAGGAAAATGAATAGTAATGAGGAGAAAAATGACACACACACATGAGGAAAATGAATAGTAATGAGGAGAAAAATGAAAAGTTATTCCAAATTTGAATTGAAGAGTTGGAAGAAAATCTAACAGCCACAAAAAACTAATATATATATTTTTGTCTTTCTGATTTTAATGCATTGATTGTGCTAGACAACTCCTAATAGCTCCGAACAACCTCATTGTTGCCCTGGATTGCTCCTAACGGCTCTTGATGTCTCTTGATAGCTCCAGACAATTTAGCTCTGAAAATCCTCCAGATTGCATTTGGATTGTTGCGCTTGATGACTCTTGACAACTCTTGAAACTTCTTGATTACCCCTGATGGGTCCTAATTGCTCTTGATTACTGAACCTAAACAAAACTAAAATTGAAATCAAAACTTTTTTTTTTTGTTGATATTTTATTATGATGAGGATTGCACATACACTCAAATGCTCCTTTATTAGACACCCTGGGTAGAGAAATGATTTACGAGAATGAATTCATAATCATTTGGGCCAATTTGGAATTGGAATTCCATACTTAGCTAGGCTTCAACCATGATGCCCCTTCAATAGATTTATCCTTCCATTGAACCAAATATTCCATGTATTCTTTTCCTCGTGTTTTCTTTCCAACTCTAGAATTAACAATTGCATCTACATTCTCAACTTTCTTTTTAGGCAATTGTTCAATCCATGCTCGTTTATGATATGTTTCTATTGGTAGACGTGTTGTGGCATTGGTCTCTCCATATTATCTATACAAATCACTAACATTGAATATAGGTGAAAAATTAATGTCCTTCGGAAGATCAACTTCATAGGCATTAGCTAAAAACTTCCTCAAGATCCAACAAAAACTTATCTTCTTCCATTTTAGTTTATTATAGGTTCCCTGTGGAAACCTTTCTTTTTTCAGACAAACCCATACCAGCTCATCAACATGAAATTTTTGTTCTTGTCTACACATATCAACATATTTTGCACTTGGCAGTACTCTTCTCCATTTCTCCTTCACTTCTTTGTGCAGATCTTTGTTATATTCTGCAAAATGCTCAACTACAACATTGTGCAGATCTCTGTTATTTTATGATATTTTCTCATTATCATCAAATATGACATTTGCACTTTCAACAATCTTCTTTAGTCTATAGTTATAACATTTATCAGGAATGAATGCGATTAGGGCTCCCGCAAAGGGCTCTGCAACTGTAGTCGCCAATGTTGCTTTCGCCTCCGGGCTTACCTCCGCTGCGCTTGTCGCTACTGATGCTTCCGCCTCCGGGCCTAAGCCTCCTTCCGGCGGTATTTCACAAGTCATCCCTTCTCGGGTTCCCGCTGCGGCCTCAGTTCATGTCGACGCGACTGCTAGTTGCATGCCCCCTTCCAGAGGCGCTTCTCTGATCTCGAAAGGCTCTACGGAGGTTTCTCCTCCTTCTGATGGCGTTTGGGTGTCGGGCCCCTTTGTTGGGGTTGTTGGTTTTGTCCCTGAGAGCTCCTCTCAGCGTTTATCGACCGCCTCACGTCCTTCTCTGGTCTTCGGACACAGGGGTGCTATTCCTCTCCGTGTCTCTAACCCTCTAATCCTCTCTTTGGATGATGAGGTTGTGAAAGACATAGATGGAGCGTCCTCTGTCTTCTCAGGGCATGCTTTAATTTGCAGATTCAAGGGCTTCTGGCCTCGACTCCCTGAGCTGCATGCCTGGATCAAATGCCTGTGGGATCCGATCATCTCAGATTATGTGCACATTTTCCCTCTGATAAGAGGTTTTTTCATTGCCAAGTTTGAGAATATTGATGATAGGAACTTGATTCTCTACCATAATTTCTTTAGTTGGGATGACAGGTTCATGCTCATGATGAAGCCTTGGCATCTTGACTTTGATGCCTCTTCTGAGACTTTCTCCAAGGTTCCTACTTGGGTAAGGCTTCCCAACCTTCCTTTGCATTTTTGGGTAGACTCTCTGCTTGAGGCTGTGGGTGAAGCTTTGGGAGATTTTCTGATGATTGATGCAGAATCTGAAGACATTCTTCATTCCACTTATGCAAGGATATTGGTTAATTTGGATTATTCCAAGGGTCTTCTGGAAAAGATTATGTTGAAGCATCCCAAGGGTTTCTGGATCCAATCTTTGGATCATGAAGGAATCCCCTTCAGATGTAGACGTTGTTTTAAAACCGGTCACTTAGTGGATCAATGTGGATTGGAAAAGGTCAAAAAATTTGCTTCTTGGTGGAAGGGGGCCTCTGCCCAACACTACTCGGTTGTGAAAGACTCAACTACCAAAAGCTTTTCTCAGGTAGTTTCTTCTTCATAGGAGTCTACAGATGCCTTTGTGCCTCTAGTGGCTGTGGTTGGCTCTCCCCCGGGCGCTGTTCCCGTCCAGGGTTTGCCTCACTATTCGGACTCCATTGTACGGGGTTCTATTGGGTGTGAGACCTCTGTTCCTCTTTCTGATCTAGCTCCGCTGGATCACTCCAATTTGGTTGCTAATGATGTCTCTCTTTTGGATTCTTCAGGCCCCATCTTGGGACTGTCTTGTGTCTCTCCGTATGAGGGTGCTTTAGTTCTTGCTTCGCTTTCTTGGCAAGATATGGCTAAGAAAGCGGAAGATGAGTGGACTTCTGTGAAAGGCAAAAAGAAAAAACCTATTCTTCAGCCCTCTTTTGATATGTCCCTTCATTCCCAGAAGGGGAAGAAGTGACATTTCTTGAGCTTTTCTTCGTGGACAATTGGACCTATGCGGGAAGAATTTATTTTTGCTGTCCGTGGGAAGTTTTCTGGGTTGCTGGTTTTTGTGCTTGGTCCAGGTTGAGGGAGCTTGTTGCAAAACCCTTGATGAGGTGGCATAAGTGTACTATGTTATAAGTGAGGCCACCCTGGTCACCTTAATTTGGTTGATGACCTGTTTCACATACGGTTTGTTGTATCTTTTGTTTGGGCTTCATTGAAAATATTTTGATGTGTAAAGGGTTTCAGGCACCCTTCAAAACCTGTTTTCCTTAATCAAAAACATTGTTCCTCACTAGATTTGCATTATCTCTAAGTTCATCCACACTCCTTGGGCTATATCCATAGACAACATTGAATGGACTCTTTCCCATACTTCTATTGATTGGATTATTATAGACAAATTGTGCCAGTGGCAATGTTAAACCCCACTGATTTGGTTTATCCTTCCATCAAACCAAATACTCCATGTATTCATTTCCTCATGTTTTCTTTGCCAGTCTAGAATCAACTATTGCATATTCTCAACTTTCTTTTTAGACAATTGATCAATCCATGCTGATTTATGATATGTTTCTGATGGTAGATGTGTGGTTGTACTGGTCTCTCCATAATATCTATACAAATCATCAACATTGAATATAGGTGAGATAGTAATGTCCTATGGAAGGTCAACTTTATAGGCATTAGCTAAAAACTTCCTCAAGATCCAACATGGACCTATATTCTTCCATTTAAGTTTATTATAAGTTCCCTGTGGAAACCTTTCTTTTCTTAGATGAACCCATACCGGCTCACCAATGTAAAATTTTTGCTCTCTTCTATGCACATCAACATAGTTTCTGTACTTGCTAGTACTCTTCTCCATTTCTCCTTCACTTCTTTGTGCAAATGTTTGATATATTCTGCCAAATCTTCAACTACAACATTGTTCCTCACTAGTTCTACACTCTCTAAGTTCATCCACACTCCTTGGGCTATATCCATAGACAACATTGAATGGACTCTTTCCCACATTTCTATTGATTGAATTATTATAGGCAAACTCTGCCTGTGACAATGTTAAATCCCACTGGTTTGGTTTGTCACCAACCAAACACCACAACAAATTACCCAAACTTCTATTTACAACTTCATTTTAGTGATCTATTTATGGATGGTATGTTGAACTAAAACCCAAATGCGTGTCTAACTTCTTGTACAATGTACGCCAAAAATGGCCAACAAACTTTGTATCTCGATATGAAACAATACTTTAGGCAAACCATGCTACCAAACTACCTCTTTTAAAAATAAATTGGCAATATGGGACGCATCACTAGTCTTTTCACAGGAAATAATATGAGTCATTTTAGAAAATCTATCAACTACAATAAAAATTGAATCATTACCTCTCTGTGTTCAAGGCAACATTGAAACAAAATCCATACTAATATGTTCCCATGGCTTCTTTGGTATTGGTAGTGGTTGATACAACTTGGTATTTTGTTTCTCTCTTTACATGCTGGAATCCTTGAACCATCTTATTCACATCAACACTCATTCTTGGCCACTAATAACTCTCACTTAGAAGAGCTATTGTTTTATCCATATCAAAATGTCCAACCAATCCACCACTGTGCTTCTCTCTTATCAAATTATCTCTCATGGAACCTTGAGGTATGCACAACCTCTTGCCTTTGAACAACAAATTCTGTTGAATAAAATACTTCAGCATTAGACTTTGATCCACTCCAATTGGATTCTTACACACTACTCATGCTTCTTTAAAATTTGGACCTTAAATGTGTAAGAATGTTATTAATTGCTTAGGAATCAGTGCACATCCTCTGTTCACCTCCCTTCTTTGGTGCTGATATTATTAGTACAATGTATGGATTGTGACTTTCTCTAATCAACCCTCTATCCAACAACTCTTGAACTTGTCCATTTATCTCCCCATTTACTGAGGTATCATTCATATGGTGCCTTATTTGGAAAACTTGAGTTTTGAATTAAATCCATGCAATGAGTAATTTCTCTTATCAGTGGCAATCCATCTATCAATTCTTTCATCGCTATCTTTGCATATTCATCAATCAACTCTTGAATTTCCACGGACATTTTTTTGTCTTTGCTGCTTGTCCCACTTTGCATAACCTGGGAAACAAAAGTAAAACTCCCTCCCTCTTTCTTCAAGTCTTTCAAGATTTCTCTTTGGAAACTAAACAAACTCTTGAATTTCCTTCAACATTTTCTTTACCCTTCATGGGGTTCAAAACAAATTGTTGTGCATCATTCTTAATAGTACATGTATTATTTTTTCCATCATGAACAATTCGCCTATCATATTGCCATGGCCTACCTAACAAGATGTGACATGCATCTATTGGCATTATATTGCATAATATTTCATCCTTATAATTACCAATTTGAAAATGACCAAATATTGTTCTCTTGTCAGTAATTGATGCTCCTTTTGTACCCATGAAACATTGTATGGGTTGGGGTGTTTTCATTGTTTCAACTTCAACTTCCTTACCATCTCCTCAGACACGATAGTGTTTGTGCTATAACTAACTACAATTACTTTACAACATTTTTCACTAGACTTCATCTAGTTCGAAACAAATTTCTCCTTTGAACTGCTTCAACTTCTACCTTCTCTAGATTTAACAAAATCCATCTCATCAATTAAGATTCTCCATCCTCCACATTCTCTCCTTGTCTTGAAATTTTTGCAACTTCATTCTCTGCTTGGGCCACATGAACTCTAGGCTCTTTTCCTTTGCCTCCATCTTGTTGTATCTATGGACATTCAAAGGCTCTATGCCCAGTTTCCCCACATTAGTAGCATGTAGCAGTGAAGTCTCCTCTTCCTCTTCCAAAATTTTCATGTCCTGTGAAGGACTCTCCTCTTCCTCTAAAATTTCCTCCACCTCTCGTTTCTTGCATGTATGAACTTGCTTGAGAGGTACCAACTTCATCTTGTTTGGTAGAATTTCCTCTTCCACCACTATTCTGACCTCTACCATGTGTATTTATGTGTCTTCCCCTGTGATTGTTTTGTTGTTTTCTATTCAAATTTTCTTCAAACCTTCAAGGCATATTGATTGGTGTCATGTCCCCTTTCTAGAGTGGACATTAGAGACGAAGGAGTTGGCCTATCATTGGAGTCTTGTAGGCTAGCAGAGATGGATAGGGACTCATTCAGTGCATACAGTGACCGTATTTTGGCTTTACAAGCAATTTGGAGCTAGTTTGGAGCAGTTCCTAGATTTTAGGTGATATCCCTAAATTTTAGGAGGTTGTGACAGTTGCCAGCCGTGAGGTTATTCATGACCCTTCAGTTGGTGTCAATTTCAGTGCGACATGATTGGTTTCCTAACTTCTAGGAGCATCCCTAGATTTTAGGGATGGGATTGCCAGTTGACCCATCTCGTTCGACATCAGTCACAAACAGATGACATGGTCAGATTCATGTTTATTTGGTTGGTTTGGGCTATTAGAGGCAAAAAGGGAAATATTTTAATATATTTAAATATTTCCTAAGTTAGCGATTAAATAATTTATAATAAGGCTATTTATATAGCCATTTAGGAGTAATAAGGGGAATGTGGCTTCATTTGGTCATGCGTGCCCTTGTGTTATAGCTCATTGGAAAGGTCTCGAATTATTATAAACTATTTTCACTATCCGGAGACTTTTTGGTGCCTTGAGTTATGACTTTTTAATAAAGTAATATTTTTCCTATAGCCTGGACGCTTTAACTTGGAAAATGTTATTTTATTATAAAGTGCAAAGTGTAATTCTCATTTAGGGTTCGATTTGCACTTGGGAGGAGTTATAAGGAGATGAAGACCTAACTGTTCATTACCTTTTTGACATTTTGGAAACTCTTGAATTGTGAAATTGCTCTGGAGAGCGATTTGTGGCTTGGGACGAAATCCTCAAGTCTGGACTATTGGGACGCAAACCTAAGCAAGCCTCTGGTGATTGGATTGGTATTTCATTGCATTCGAATTGACAGAGGAAGTGATTGATTTGGTATTGGCATTGCAATTGGGGGAAGAGAATTACTTTCAGCTTGGCGGCCAGCTTATTGCCTGCAGGCGTTTCATTCCAGCAACTCATGTGGGGTTTAGAGAAAACCCTTTACTCATTACTAAGTGGTTTAGCATTCATTGATGCTTTGGTGGATTATTTACAACATCTTCAGATTTGGGGCACACATCAAGCATTCCCATGTAGCTAGCATTTATTCGTGTCATGGACAATATTGTATGTTTGTTTTGATCTTTTCTTGAAGCTAATATATTAGATTTATGAATGATTCGGGTATGTACTATTTCAAAATTCAGCAATAATAAGAATTGCAGCAGGATTTACATTTCGTAAATGCTATTTATTTTCCATTTGTTATGCAATTGTTTTATTTTTAAAAAAATCCAAAAACTAGAAAAAACACAAGTAAAAAGCAAAGAAATCGGAATTCAGCCAAGACCATTCAGAGATACCAAATGTTAGTCAAAGATTCAAATTTTGAAACATATAGTAAATTCCAAGGTCACCGGGATTGGGGATCTTTCAGTGGTATCAGAGCCTTCTTCTTGCCAGCCTGTGGGAATTTGTAAAAAATTGAGTGAGTGATTAACACTCTATTGAAATTGAATGGATAGGTGCAGGGGAACTTATAACAGTAGATAGGTGAAACCGTATAGTAGTAGACAAAAGAAACAATCAGACAGTTTGTCTGAATTTAAAAGGCAAACTGATGCCTTGGTTAGACAGTTGGATCGTAGTCAGGATATTTAGAACAGGCTTAGTGAACAGTTATTAGATCCGGCTACCATTGACAAGGTGGCTAGATACATGGTTTCACTCTTGAGCAGATCTTCTTCTCGTAGGACACAGGAAATGAGATAGGTTGACACAGTGAGGGAGGTTAGGAGAGACCTGCAGGATGATTTCACAGCTGCACGTGGGCCTAGCACATCAGTTCCAGAGATCAGTGCCTCTCTAGTTGAGTTACCCCACATTTTTATTGTAGGGTCATTAACTATCTCAGTGGACGAGCACATGACAGTTACACTGGCCGGTAGATGCATGGAGACTCATAACTCAGTTGATGGTCCAGTGATACAATAGGAGTTGATGCCTGTAGTTGATGTTCATGCTATATCGGATTGTATTATAGAGACAACTAGTGACTCCAGTTCAATTTTCCAGGAGGATAGTCCTATGGTCGATGTTGAGGGAGTCGCTGATAGTGGGAGTGTTGTAGTGTTGGAGGATATGATGGTGGACTCTGGATCGCCAGAGGAGGATACCACTTTTGAGGACTGCCTTGAGGAGATGGAGTCAGATAGTACAAATTTGGATAGCAGCAGTCCCGAGATGGGGTTACTGCAGGAGATGCCAATATTCTCTTGTGTTGAGGATTTGAGCATGGAGTCTGCATGTGATGATACCAGTGTTGAGTTTGAGATAGTAGACATGGACTCATGCCAGCATGACTCAGATTCATTTGTTAGTAGGGAGTTGGATGAGGTTTAGTTTAGGACACCAGAGGAGGTAGAGCCCTTGTTAGCATCTTGGGTTGCTACTGGTACTTACTATGTGACCCATGAGGATGACCCCATCAGTGGTGAGTCATATTTGTATTAGACCTTGGGAGAGGACTCCGAGTCGCTGGAGAGTGCAGATCGGTACCAGGATCTGGATTATTTAGAGGTTACAGAGGACGAGGCAACTGAGAGTGTTGAGGAGGTAGATTCTATAGCAGCTTCCTTGGGTATAGGGGAGTTTGATGGAGATGTGTCAGCTGCTAGTACTCCATATGAGGATGTGAGTTCAGTTGTTAGTTCTCAGAGCTCAGATGATAGCACACTGGGGGATAGTGTTTCTGAGAGGAGTATGTTGGGTACCACTTCTCTTCACAGGATAGACAGTGTGCCAGGGGTGATGCATATGAGGCCTATTATTCAGAGTCATCATGTGTCTAGTTAGTTGAGAGTCAGCGAGTATGATATTGTTACCACATTCAAGCATTTTGATGTTGCTCGGCAACTGCTAGTTGTTCATGGATGGGTTGCTCCTATGGATGATGACCATGGTAGTTGTTACCTGACCCTGAAAGAGATTCATGCCTTACGGGAGGCTGTTAGAATTTTGAGACAGGATTATTTTCGGTTGGTAGCCGATCGAGATCACCTAGTAGAGTGGGGAAGTACAACATATGAGGCACTCTTGGATAGAGAGGATGAGGTGAGTGAGCTTACTTGGGAGCTCACGATGACTTTTGAGGTTTTAGAGAGCACTCAATTGGCCCTCCAGGAGTCACAAGTTCAGTTAGCAGAGGTGATTGTGGAATTGGTGCAACTTCAGTCTACACCAACACTAGATCCAGTGCAGTTACATATTGTGGTGTCTGGTGATTTGGTGATATCCATAGTTGGGGTTGTTGGATGTGATGGAGTTAGGGATACATCCACCCTTGATTCTAGTGTTGGAGGTACAGGTTCACTTCCATTGGATACATGTGTAGTTGAGTTAGGCACTTCAGTAGAGGGTTGTAGTGTGACTGACATTGGGGCAGATATTCTAGTTGGGATGAATACTCTAGTTGGTAGCATTATGTCAAGTGATATAGTACAAGATGTTGTGGGTAGTGTAGTTGACTTGTCAATGATTAGTGTTTTAGTTCATGACACCACTCCTTTGATTGTTCAACAGGGAGACCTGGTATCGCTTGAGTTGGTTGTTAGTGATCGCATAGCTGGTGATGATAGGCAGTTGGCTACATCACAATTAAACGATGACCAGTTATGGATCCAAGGGGGGGAGATGGATGCTACCACCTATAAATTCTACTGCACAGAGTCATTCCTGGATCACCTTCTTGAGAGTTCATACTTTCGGGAGGAATCTTACCAAACTTCTGAGGGTGTTCTCATCCGAGGTATTGGTGCGATTCGGTGTTTGGTGAGAGAGATTGTAGGTACCTTGACTACGATACTCAGTCACAGAGATTTTGAGGTTGGGTTTGCTGAGAGGGTCACCCAGGACCCTGTCCAACCAGTTGCGCAGAGTTCGAGATTGGAGCCATCTTTGGGTTCATGACTGGTGGATGATGAGCCTCTGACAGAGATCGGAGCAGTTTATCATCGTTACACAGTGAGCAGTGCTCATTATTTTTCCTTTGACCCACATGTTGATGAGTTGATGGCACATAGACGTCGGTTGGCTCCTAGCCCTTATTATCCGTTATGGGATGGGTTCTCACCATCAATAGTTGATGGGAGTTTTGGTTGCAAGTTAGTAGCAGGTGACTTATAGAGTTATGGTGATTGCAGAGATTATATAGTGTGTGGATATCCGGGTCCTGGTACAACTTTGTTCAGGGGTATTCATCACTGTTGTGCAGATGGTCTACTCACTCAATACAGGTCAGTTGGGTGTGCAGGGGGAGTTCAGGGTGTATGTGATCTGAGTCACCCATACATCTTGGTTTTTGATGGTCTTGAGATCTATTTCTCTTGGGATCCGAGTAGAGACAGATTCAGTACAGGAGTGTGGGTGAGTGGTTGTTATGGATCTTTTTATAGAGTCATCCTGTTTGTTTTTTAGGGGATGCTACAGGAGCCTACACATTGCACGAGGGGCATGGCTTACATTTTTCCGTGGGATCCAGGCAGTGGTTTTGTGATGGCACTTGATATAGTGTTGCATTGCTTGTAGACAAGCAACCTCCGAGAAGGGAGGATTGTCATGTCCCCTTTCTAGAGTGGACATCAAAGACGAAGGAGTTGGCCTATCATTGGAGTCTCGTAGGCTAGCAGAGATGGATAGGGACTCATTCAATGCATACAGTGACCGGATTTTGGCTTTACAAACAGTTTGGAGCCAGTTTGGAGCAATTCCTAGATTTTAGGGGATATTCCTACATTTTAGGAGGTTGTGATAGTTTCCAGTCGTGAGGTTATTCATGACCCTTCAGTTGGTGTCAGTTTCAGTGCGACATGATTGGTTTCCTAACTTCTAGGAGCATCCCTAGATTTTAGGGATGGAACTGCTAGTTGACCCATCTCGTTCAACATCAGTCACAAATAGGTGACATGGTCAGAGTCATGTTTATTTGGTTGGTTTGGTCTATCAGAGGCAAAAAGGGAAATATTTGAATATATTTAAATATTTCCTAAGTTAGCGATTAAATAATTTATAATAAGGCTATTTATATAGCCATGGCAGAGTAATAAGGGGAATATGGCTTCATTTGGTCAGGTGTGCCCTTGTGTTATAGCTCGTTGGAAAGGTCTCAAATTATTATAAACTATTTTCACTATCTGGAGACTTTTTGGAGCCTTGAGTTATGACATTTTAATAAAGTAATGTTTTTCCTATAGCCTAGACGCTTTAATTTGGAAAATGTTATTTTATTATAAAGTGCAAAGTGTAATTCTCATTTAGGGCTCGATTTGAACTTGGGAGGAGTTACAAGGAGATGAAGACCTAATTGTTCATTACCTTTTTGACATTTTGGAAATTCTTGAATTGTGAAATTGCTTTGGAGAGCAATTTGTGGCTTGGGACGAAATCCTCAAGTCTGGACTATTGGGACGCAAACCTCAGCAAGTCGTTGGTGATTGGATTGGTATTTCATTGCATTCGAATTGACAGAGGAAGTGATTGATTTGGTATTGGCATTGCAATTGGGGGAAGAGAATTACTTTCAGCTTGGCGGCCAGCTTATTGCCTGCAGGCGTTTCATTCCAACAACTCACGTGGGGTTTAGAGAAAGCCCTTTACTCATTACTAGGCGGTTTAGCATTCATTAATGCTTTGGTGGATTATTTACAACATCTTCTTCAGATTTGGGGCACACATCAAGCATTCCCATGTAGTTGGCATTTATTTGTGTCATGGACAATATTGTATGTTTGTTTTGATCTTTTCTTGAAGCTAATATATCAGATTTCTGAATGGTTCGAGTATGTACTATTTCAGAATTCAGCAATAATAAGAATTGCAACAGGATTTACATTTCTTAAATGCTATTTATTTTCCATTTGTTATGCAATTGTTTTATTTTCAAAAAAATCCAAAACCTAGAAAAACACAAGTAAAAAGCAAAGAAATCAGAATTCAGCCAAGACCATTCAGAGATACCAAACGTTAGTCAAAGATTCAAATTTTGAAACATATAGTAAATTCCAAGGTCATCGGGATTTAGGATCTTTCAATTGGCCTCTTCAATTTTATGGAACTTTTAATAAACTTATTTCATCTTGTATTAACATTCACAAACCATTCAAATACTTTGAAACTTGCTTTACATCATCTTTAGTGTGGCTTGCTTGTATGCTCGATTGATAAAAATCTTCCACGTACTCCTTGACACCTGTTTATCTTTGTTTCAAATTCTGCAATTTTTGGAATAGACTTATATGGTAGTCTACTAGCGGAAATTTTGCCTTCAACGTTGTTACCATTCTATCCCATTATTTTATTTTTTCTTTGCCTCTTTGTTGTATATCAGTTTGCAAATGATCCCCACCAAAGGGATGCATGACCTTTCAAATTCTTACGTCCATACTTTACATTTTTATCTTCCCCTGTACTTCCAAATTCAAATTTTTTCTCCATTTCAAATACCCAGTCCAGTAATTCATCTAGATTCAAATTACCATTATAGTTTGGAGGGTTAAAATTAGGTCATTTGTTTACTCTGGTTATGGCGTGAATAAACTTTCCTCTCCTAGGTGGAGCCTAGGTTGAGTTTCTTCTTCTGTTGCCTGAACGTCTTCCTCATCACTTACATCTTCAACATGAATACCTCTACGCTTTGATGTTTCAACGGTTTCCATCCTAGTTGTCATTCCTCTCAACATCTTCATCATGATAGGTCTATACCTCTTACTGCTCCTCTTCCCCTTCCATGTCCTCCTTGTATGTCTTCTCTTTTCCTCTTCTTACCCACAGAAAAATCTCCTTCAAAACTTCTTTGTTTTTGACACCTTCAATTCTCTTCAAACTTGCTTTGATACCATTTGGAGTAGTCGTGCCCAGGATATGCCCAAACACGCAACCAAAAAACTCACATAGTAACTCACAAACAAATTACAACAATTATTTGAATTTTTACAACACACAAAAACTTGAAATGCAGAAACCTGAATCATAGCCTATTAAATATGAAGAAGCATTTTGCCTCCAAAAATAATTCAATATTTTTGTCTCCAAAAGAACTCTCCAACTCTCCAAAATAACCCTCTTTCAATTGAATTCAAATACATATATATACACGTGGAAGAGAGTCAATTGTTATGACGAGGAATATGAATAGTTATTCTAAATTTGAATTGAAGAGTTGGAAGAAAATTCAACAACCACAAACAATTAAATATTTATTTTTTATTCACTGTGCTGGACAACTCCCGACAGCTTCAAACCACCTCCTGATTTCTATGGATTGCTCTTGACGGCTCTTGATGACTTCTAGCCGCTCTGGATAATCTAGCTCTGAAAATCCTCTAGATTGCATATGAATCACTTCTCTTGATGACTCTTGACGACTTCTCATTACTCCTGATGGCTCTTGATTGCTGAATCCAAGCAAAATCAAAATCAAAATTTATTTTTTTATGATAAGGATTGCACATACACTCGAATGCAAGTCAGTTGTTTGTTGAACTGGATGGGTTAGCCACTAATAGTGAGAAAATCCTTCACCCCCGGTTAGTATCCTTACCTAGGGGCCTGCAACCCTCATCCCCGATGGACAGTGGCCCTCCCGCACCACAAAAGATGGAGATATTGTAGCATTTTAAGGGCCCAATTTCATATGTGAGATTTTTGGGAGATATTAGTGATCCTACATGGATTAGGAGGGTTTCAAGTTACCATTTTCTTCACACCTTGAGCAGCGCTAATTGCCATTCTTTACAGGGTACTTCAGAACTGTGAGCTTGACTTCCTCTTTCCAACTTAATTGAGTGGTGGGAGGTGGTAATCATCTTTTATGCGACAATCAAGTGTATTGATATTGATAAATTAGCTAGGCTATGTTCTCTGCATGATGCCACATGGATAGTAATTGTCTCCTCCAAATCTTATTCCAATGGTAAGAGGTTTTTGGTATCTTTTGGATGTTAAGAATTGCTGCACACAAATGTTATTACCTGGCATGCCCAATCTCCATCTCTTATATTAGACATGGCGGAGATGATCTAGAGGGTTGGCTACCCCATGTCCATGCTCTAGGAGATCAGGGTAGATGCATGTTATCAATTTCTTCTTTATCCTTCAAGGTTCTTCAACTGTAGATGTTAGAGGAGTTCTTGAGATACCTCTATTGCTCCCTTAGGATAATCTTACAAGACCCACTTAGTTTAGGATATTCTTCCAAACATATCAGATCTATTGTAATGGAAAAGGATGATAAGGATTAGGGCCAACCTTTTGCTTCAATCAAGATCTTCATTAGTGCCACATCTTGTTCTTATAAGGTTATAACTTATTTGTAATGATTTCTTATATTGCATAGTCTATTTTGACGTGTTTGCCTTTTGCTCGCTTTAGCTGGATTCTTTCTTGAGCTTTTAATTTTCAGCTTACAACTTCTTATTGGAGATTGTTTGCGGTTTCTTAACACTATTGCTAATGGTAATTCTTTCAAGTCCCGATGACCTACTATGGTCAACGTGGTCCTTTTATTTCTTGCTTTCATCAAACTTGCATCAGGTTTAATTTCAATAAGATGTATGAAGACTTTCTCAATTTGCAACATGCTAGTCAAGTTTAATGCCATATCCAGATATATTATTACGTGAAGGCATAGTAATATTGTGTAGATATTCTTTTTCTTTCTCAAATTCTAATGTAGCTTTATGTGCTTCAGTGAAGAGGCATTTGTCTCATCAGCCTGTTAAGCACTCAATCTTTTTTTTCAATCGTTGGCATATATTTGTTGCTAATCTGTTTACACATGCTTATCATTGCCTGTCCAAACATGAATTGCACAAATTTGGATCACATCAAGTAAAAGGTATGAAACATAAAAAGAGAAAAATAAGTATCCTGCATGAAATTGGAAGCAAGATTGTTCCTGGGAGGGAATATTTGTAAAGTACCATCCTAAAATTCTCACTGAATAACAAATTATATAGGAGACAAAGGAAAGAAAAAATTGATCATTGGTTGCTTGGGAGCAACATATGGTGTGCCAAGGGGTTGGGAGTGCTTTAGAGGCGCTCAATCTTGAACATGAGCAATGACACCTCTAGACATATTAGCGGCTAAAGCATTTTATATTTTAAACTGGGTTAAGTTTATCTTTCATAAACATTTAAAAAAAAAGACAAGATTGATAAATCTAACTGATTATCCATTGAGCTAGGCTATGAAAGAAAAAGTTGATTATATCTTGGTCAACTTCTTGAATGTAGCTTCTTTTAAAAAGTTTTGGAATGTAGCTTCTTTAAAAAAGTTTTGGAGAGTGATAGTGAAGGCATCTTACAAGTAGTGCCTTTTGCATTTGGACGATGATAATCATTATCTAGGATAGGGAATTCATTTTTTATTTCATTTTGTCATTTTATGCACATAATTGGCTCTAATATTTGAATGATATGTATGGGTTTATTTTGAAAATGATAGGTGATTCTAAGATTGTTATAAACTCAATTGTGTTTCTAGAGATGACCATGTTTATTTTGAATCTTTCTTTTAATTCACTTCTTATGTCTAGTACATGTGCTTATCAATCATGATCATATCTACTTTAAATTATTTTGACACAATAATCAATCTTAAACCCATAAACTATATCGCTCGATTTGTACATGACATAAATATTCTATTTTATTTTTTCCCTATACTAGATTCTAAGTGTCACAATGCACCTATTTATTACCTAATAATGTAGCCACAATATTTTAGCCACCTTTATTTAATTGCGGGCCACCATTGTCTCACTTGACTCATTAGCTCTATCTCACTTGGCTAAGTTATCTCTTAATTGAAAGTTAACAAATGTACTTTTGTAATCATGAGACTAACAATATCTCAAATAAAAAAAAATTTAAAATGAGCTCTGCCACTGCTCTCACATATGTCCTTGTAGTTGTTGCCTGCATTGATCCCATTCTTGGAAATGAGACTACCCCACTTGCCCATACGACCCTTGGCCTCCTTCTCATGGACTCAACACCTACTTATGGCCCCTTCGTGTCTCCTGTGACTCTAGGAACTTTCTTTAATGGGGTGGCTACTATTTTACCAAACTTGAGATGAAGTGTTTGTTGGCTCTGAGCCCTTATCGCCTCTAGATGTAGGGCTTCTTTTGGATTAGTAGAGGACTTTTTATGTTGGTTTGAAGGGGCTTGATATTTCTACTCCTACGAAGGGTGTTCATGAGTCCAGTAACAACCATAAGGTTGGTCCTTTCCCCTCCTTTGGTGTCTAATTCTTATGCCAAGCCTCATAGTTATGTTGAATCTACCAGATTTGGTGTGGCTTGCCCTCAATAGGTGCACAAGCCTTTCATCTGCGAAAAACTTATTTGATGATTATATGCGGCACAAATGTTTCATAGAATGAAGAATTTTGCTAATGGAGAGACTTGGTGTGTTGTTTCTGTATCCTCCAGCCTTCTTTTCTTGATCTACAAAACCGAGTCACTATATCTTGTCCAAGCCTATTATGTCTGGTTAGATTAATATTTTTCCTTGCACTAAAGGTTTCTTAATAGCTTCTTTTGCTTCATGTGTGGATGAGATTTAGTGCTAGGTCAACTCCAGGCTTGATGAGAGCACTCACTCTCCATTAAACCTTGTTTAATTTTGTTTCTCCTAATTGAACCACTTCATTTGCAACATGTTTTGGTTTTATTGTGTAATCTCCCCCTCATTTTTTGAGGAGTCTTGTTACAGGGCCATTGCCAACTTAGTTGGGTGCTTCTTGAAGGTTGACAAGTCCACCTCACACAAGGGGTATTTTTCCTTTTCATCTTAGTTGACATTGATATCTTTTAACCCCTTCCTAGGATGTGGTTCTTATGATGGGAAACTGGCCTTGGTTGTAGCCGTTGGACTAAGAGGAACTCCTTATTCATTGTCACCGTTATTTTGGACGAGTCAATTGGTGTCATACTACTCTCTTTCACAATAGAAATGAATTTCTATTTGGTGGAAGGAAGACCACTTGTTCGTTGAGGTTCTTTCCTCTTTTGAGTCTCACTCTTCCCAATGATGGGTGTCTTTCTCTAGACGTGGCCTTGTCATGCCCAGTAGTTCCTAATGAGGCTCCTACTTCCTGTCTATCTAAACTTGCTTTGGGTGCTCCCTCAGAGATTCAACCTCCTCTTGTTTTGTGTTTGGCTTATGTTTCTTTGAGTGCTTCCTCACAAGTGTTGCCTCTTGTGATTGATGATAGTCTACCACCCCAAACCCTTTCCCCCTTCTATTATTGTTGATTCCTAAGTGGGGAGATCACCTCTTGTTTTCTATTGTAATGGGGCCTTAGATAATAGTATTTCTTGGACAATGATTTGTAGGAGGAAAGATCCTTCACATTCCCCCCTCTCTCTTTTAATAGTTGTGAAAGAGAACTTTGTTGCGTAGGGCTGAGACCCTTGTTTCACATCAGTTCCTCGCTTTGGTCAAAAGATTCTTTTTTCCCAATCTTATTTCCTGTGAGTTCCACTCTTTTTTCCTAGATGGTTGACCTGTAATGGGTTTGGACCCTTCACGTGCTTATCTAATCAAAACAAATGTATTTTTTTTAATTGGTTATGATACTTAATCAACCTTTGTATAATAACATTATCTTTATTTCTATTTTTTGCCAATTTGTAGACATTAGGTCTCAAAGTTAATTTGGTCCATCACAAAACCTATCAATTTCATCAATACACATCATACATTTGCCCCCTTTATGTGATTTTTCTGTGATTCCTTTTGCACTTTGTTGCAACTTTATTTTTTCATAAATTAGTGTCTTTGATTTGGTTCTATGCCATCTTGTGGGTTCATGCTTTTGTCCTAGATTTTTTTTTTCACTTCATAACATGGTTCCCTATTTTCTTACACAAGTGTACTAGTCATTGACTGATATGTTGGTTCTTGAAAAGATTTTACACTCCATGAGACACCAATATACCTAAGACTAATTTTGAGGAGGGGTTAGTTCCAAATATAGGGAAATTTGTAGGTAACTAGACTAACTATATGGACAAGACTGACCTCTACACTTCTAGCTCTGCAAAACTAAGGTGGTTATACCTGATCCAATAAGTATAACTCTTTTCTTAACTTGATACTGGATCTAACAATAGATATCAATGAGAAAGTACTAAATAAAAACCTATTATTCGTTGACTCTCCATCATTGAGGTAGTACACTTCTCCAATCAACAAATAAAGATAAAAAACTGGTTTTGATTATTTTAATTCTGATTGTAATGATCTCAATCAATCCTTATAAACTAAAGATGCATTCATACAGGCCAGTGCCTTATCCATTGGGCTAATATCACCAAAATATAAAGGAAATACAAAGATCCTGGAACAACTTAATTCATAATCATAAACAAAAATACTCCAACTCTTTCCTTCTTATAGATAATCCTTGTGCAAATCAAGTGAACATGTGTTTTATTTAGAGCAGTATTTAATCCAACCCTAGATCAGAACTCAAAATGAAAACACACACGCATAGGTCTCTAATAAACACAAAAATTCACAAATTTGACACAGAGGAGAGATAAAGACCTGAAATTTGTATTAAGCATAATGAACTTTGATCATTTGTATAAAATATATCTTGAGAAAAAAGCCTGCAAATAATGGTAGCAGCCTGTACTTTCTTCTATTACTTTGATAAGGAAAAATACAAAATATTACAATCCTCGACTGAGGGCCAGGGTTTCAAAATTCTATCCTTTAGACACCTAAACTCCTAATGCCTAATATGATCATGAAAAATCCTTTTATAGACAAGGAATGCAACAAGTTTATGATCATATTAGGGTTTACAAAACTTTACCCTAAAAATTACAACAACCCTGCTGGGTTTACAATAAATGACTCAATCAAATCCTGGACCAATATTTAGTGGGCAAGCCGCTTGTCTTCAAGTCTTCAATTCCTTTCTCAATCCTTTCAATTAATCTGATTGTCTTTCCTTCATGATTGTTCCTGCAATAAATACATTTTACATCTTACCTACTTCAAAACTATGAGTCACAATCCTTTGTTCGCCTCAAGAAGTAGATGGAGTATTTGGCTTTTCAACATGAGGCATGTAGTGGTATCTCCATTTATTAAACAATTCCTCGCTTGAGAACACAAAATTCATTACTTTAACCCTTTTGTTGGACAACTACTCCCACTTGCTTTCCATCTGCCTGATTTCCTGCTGGATAAAATCAAATCTTGATTTTGCAATTTTTAGTACCTTGATGGTGTGGAGAAGAAAAGAGTGTTTTCCAAAGTCAAAATACTTGTCATTCTCGCTGAAAAATCTTCATCCATCCTCTCTCTCCACTTGAGAAATTCCTTCAACTCACCATTTCTTTTAAAAACCCCTGGTATTAATTCACAGCTTGAAAGTGTTAATTCTCTCTTTAGCATATTGGATTTGCTCTCAAAATCATCCAAGATTATTCTAAATTCAACCATACTCTTTAAAAAATTATGCATCGGTTTAATCAAAGGGTCTGGATCAAATTGGGCCTTTGAAAGCATATAAAAAAGCTTCATGTTTGGCGCCCTTCCTATCCAAAATTGGCCCTCACTCAGCCTTGTGATTACCTAAAAATGTGAGCAATATTTGCAATCTTCTAGCATGGTCAAACAAAATTGTAGGATTCAAGTCACGAGCAAACTACATCACTGCTTTTGTAGCTTTCTCTTCATATTTCTGGTCCAGAAGGCACTTAGCCTTCATATGTTCATCCCTTTGTTTATCAAGTTCTGCCCTAATTTCTCTTAGTCTATCCCTTTCTTCAAGCAACTACTACTTCTCCCAATTAATTCTTGCATCTATATTTGTTTCAGGGAAACGGGATGGTGAGAACTCAATAATGGGGCTAGAAGAAGAAGCCACTGTAGGTCTATCAACAATCATTAGTTGAGGTGTTCTATGGTCTTGTGGTCCAGATAGTTGTGCTATCAATTTATCTTTCTCAATCATTTCTATCTTCAGCTCATTGTAGGATTTGAAAATAGCCTCAAACTTAATCCTCAATTCTTCTTTCTTTTGAGCATCTTTTTCTGCCACCTTCAGATTAAACTTGGCTGTCTCCAAGATCATATGTGAGGCTTCAACATTTGAAGTCTCACCCACTCTGTATACTAACAAATTACCTGAACACTCGAAGGAAAATGCCTCCTTTTTATCTTTATTTCCCTCCCTCTTAAGGGACCACATAACCAGGGCTGCATGATCTTCAGAGAAAGCCACACCCCTAGCAGCCTATTGTGCTTGCTCTGCAGTAGACTAAACTGTAACTTTACTTTTTCTAACTGTATAAGAAACTATTGCATTAGCAATATCCCATTCAGGGAGAATTAACACCCTTGTAGTATGAATCATTGCTCTACCTTCTTCTGGGGTTATATTCTCAAATTTCTTCATCATCTCCCCCTTTGTCTCATTCTCAATCTCAACAACTTCCCTATCCGGGAACTCCTCCTTTTTCTCAAAATTCTCTTTGTATTGATTAATGTGCATTCTCCACAAAAATTGAAGAAATGCCCTAGTCTTAACAAAATTGTTATCTGAAATGAAAGCATCACTAGCCTGCTTCAAAATTGGGTCTAGTTGTTTACCTTTGAACTCTGCTACTATGAGGTCCATCTCTATTCCTCTAGGTGCCTCTAGCATCCCTTCTTGTATCTCATCATTTGAAACAAAAATATTCTCCTCATTACTCATCTGTACTAAATGCTGAGAAACTCCATGTTAATCTAGTTGTAATGGGGATTGAGAAGGGGAATACATCTCCTGCTCTGGTTGAGGTTCCTCCTATCTTTGCCTCTTTGGAGAGGGCTCTTCTATTATTGGGTCATTCATAGGTCTCTTCCCCTTGGAAGTGGATGGAAGAGCTTTATCTTTTTGTTGAGCCGGGAGGACATTATATCCCTTTCTCTCCTAAACTATATATGTCCCCCTAGGGGTCAACTTTGTATATCTAGGCTGAATTAAAATTCTTCTTGCCCTATCAAGATCAACTTTGATAAGCACAACCTTCTTCTCATTTTCTACTTGCATAATTCCCTCAAAATGTTCCATGAGGGCATCCACTTTCCTTGCCCATGGCTGAAAAGCCTTTAATGGGTCATATTCCTTGTCAAAAATCCAGATAAAATCTATAGTCTTCTTATAGATTATCCATTTCTCCTTTTTTATTTCTTGAGTTTGAAGATCAAACTCATTTCTTACTATATTCTCTAGGAAATTGAACTGGTGTTCCAAAATAACACACCTTGTTTTCTCTCTAAACATCCCATATATAAAACCTTCATTATCTGCACACCTTACCACTACAGTAGCCATTCTGTAAGGTTGCAAAACTTTATTCAAGTACACCCATCCCTTATTGACAATAATGTATTGGTGGGCTATTGTAATTCTTGGGAACAAGGTTCCCCTTCCCCTGTTAGTCAGGGCTGCTTCTTGCAAGTCAACAATCTGCCTTAGAATCTCAACATACCCTATCTTCAAAGGGACTTGGTAAGGCAGTGCATAATGTTCCTTTCTACAACCATATACTCTGAACACTGTTGAAACTGGATACAAAATTATATCACCAAAATTATGAACTATGGTGATGTCTTTACAATATTCTTTTGGCCTAATTAGCCTTAGCAACTCTATGGGAATTCTTGGATTCTCAAAAAGTAATAAGGATCTAAGCCTTGAAGCAAAATTTCTATAAAAAATGATGTAACTGGCATCAGTCCTATTCCATGACAGCTCTGTAGTCCACAATTGGACTGGTAACACTTCTCCATTCTTCTCCCTTACAATATCCATTGTCTTGCTGAAGAATTCAACACCATTGTGCAAGAGCATATGCATCAACATGGAATACCACCCAAAAGGCCTACCTACTTTCATATTTTTTATTCCCATTAATCCTTGATGGATTAGGTATGCAAGGTAAGGGGCAAAATAAAAAATTAATCCTAGGTGGGGATGTAGGGTCTGCACCATCATGAACATGTATGGGATAGGCATGTATGTAGCTTCATCTTGTCCTAAAATCAAAGTCAGGGACTTGTACATACCCTGTACCCTCATATTGAAAAGATCTAATCTGAAAGGCTTTGGTGTGCTTTGGCTAACCACACACATGACACCAATTTTGTCAAGGAAATCACTGAAAGGGCCATACCTCAAATAGTCTCTCTGTGCCTAATAAATATTAGTGAACTCATCAAAATCAATCTTTTCCAATCCAACAAAAGGATCATTTAGTGAAAAAACCTGTCTAATCTCATCCTTTGTAATACTTATCAAATCCATTCCATTTATGTCCCTAACACATCTAGTTACAGGGGCATAACACTTAGCTATTTGTATAAGGAGATTAGCATCCATAAAAACTCCAGGTACAATGAGTTTCCCTACATCAAACTGCCATTTATTGTTGAGGGGAGCACAAGCATTTCTTTGAGAGTACATGACTTTAAACAAAATTATACCATTGTATTTGTCCCCTACCTTGGCATGTCTCATCCATAATCCCCTATCAAACAGTCTATCGTCAACATAGTCCCTAGGGTTTTTTGGGACTAACTCATTCATTCTAGATTTTCCAATCTCTGAGTGTGGGAGTAGTTGAAGCAAATCCTCGAATACCCTCTGTCCTTGTACTCTGTTTTCCCTGAGAGCTCTCTTTTGGGTGCCATTTTCTAAATAGGTTTTAGGAAGATGTATAGAGACCAGATAAAAATAACCAAGATAATTTCAAAATAGCAACAACATACAATATTCCAATTACTAAAATCGTCTCTTTTTAAAAAAATTTGTGAACTTTCAACTTCAAAATGCCTATCGTATGCTTGAAAAAACTTGCTATTGACGCTTGTAGAGAGAGCCAAATCACTTGTAGAGAGACTGAAAGAAAGGTGTCGCTTCCAACGATCAAATCTGATTATATAATTGTGGCCAACCCATCATGGTCGATTCACATGAAAATCATTAAATTTTTCATTACTAAAATTGGCGGCTACAATGTTCACAGAACATGAAATAGCCTCAAAAAATCAAATTTGAACACAGACCGTCGATCAAAAATCCTTTTGGCACATCAAACAGCTGACAAAAATCCACACAACAAAGTTTAATGCATTCTCTAAGCTTAGTTCTCGACCAATGAGAACATTTCATTATACCCATGTGCAAAAACCCATACCTTACTTTAACTTTACTTGGCCTGGGTAGGTGTCAACATGTCGCAACCCCGCAAGCTTAAAACACCGAGCATCTTAGAATCAAGGCATAAGGACAACCGTCGATTCTTTCAAGATTTGACAGACCTTTACCACTTCTGGAAGTTTGTGACCCCACTTCACAAGTGAACACGTGGAGGCGCCTGTGGACTTCGGACCCACTGGCAATTGACATTACAAAAGACACATGTCACTCAGTCGTATTCCCACAAATAAAAAATTGTCAGGGATGTCAGGTCAAGGGAAAGCGACAACCCTAGATTAGCTTCCATCAGACGATCATCGGTCATTAATAAAATTTGGTCCCACCTTCAATATCGCCAGTGCTTTATCGAATCAGACGGCTGTCGCAGTCCCGCAAGGATTAACAAGTGGCCAACTTAGCTTTAAGGCACTATGGCAACCGTAGATATAATACACTCGTTAGTGACAGCGTAGGTTTTGAAACCAGGCCCGCTTTTCCAGATGTCAGTCAGTTGCATCCCCGCAAGTCAGAAAGTCTAACAACCATGGGACTTAAGGGATAGCGATGACCACAAGATTAAAACAGATCAGATGGCCAAGGTTAAAATGGGAAAAGCTAAAGTTTTGCATGAAATATTTGAATAAAAGGGTCTCGCTTTAAAACCTAACCTTGAAACACATGGGGTTGACAACCTGAGGGGTTTTAATTAAACACATGCATTTTTGTACCTTTAGTGAATGAAAAAGGTAATGTTCAAACATAACAAGACCTAAGAAAATTAGGTCTTTTGGCATTTTTTTCCTGCTAGGTCAATTTATTCAAGGTTTTGACAAAAATTTGGAGAATAAGGATCAATTTTTTTTTTACAGTACTAACAATGGCTCATTCTCTAGGACATGTATCTCCTATAGATACAACGAGAAATCTAGAATCTCCTGGAGAAGCAGACCACTTACAAATCTTTGATCAAGAAATAAATGACTGTACACAAAAAACCCTAAACTAATACTTCTTGAGAACAAAAGAGACCTTAGGAGAAAAAAAGCTTTAAAAATTGCCCATGAATTGGAAATTCCATAATATCTCCTATCAAATTCTTCAAAATATATGAATCTGTTCCCCAATTTCCTTCAACAATATAAGGGCCCAACCAAATGGGATCAAATTTTCCATGCCTCCTCTTATCCTCCAACCTTGCATTCCACATCAACACAAGGTCACCACCTACAAAGTTTCTCTGAGTAGCCCTTTTATCATATAAAACTTTACATTGGGCCTGAATCTTTTCATTTCTTTCATGTGCATCACTTCTTATTTCATTCAGTTGGATCAAGTCATTAATCCTAATTGTCATTTCATCTTCTAAATTATCATCATATGTCTGGATGAATTGGTACATCTGTAGCAAATTATTTTGGGGTAATCTTGCATTGATTCCATATACCAAATCAAATGGTGCACATCCTATTTCTTTCTTCATAGTTACCTTGTCAACCCATAAGGCCTGCAACAACTTTGAGTCCCAAGCTTTCTTATTCTTGTCCAGTACCTTCTTTAGTATTTTAATCAAGTTTTTGGTACTGGACTCAGCTTGGCCATTGCCTTGTGGATGATAAGGAGATGAGTATGAGATCTTTATACCATTTTCTTGACAAAATTCAACAAACTCCTTTGATCTAAAGAACATTGCATTATCAACTATCACAATTTCTGGGCAACCAAACCTAAAGTCCACCACAACTTTACTGGTTGCCTTTCTGGAAGGGATTGCTTCAACCCATTTAGTGAAGTAATTTGTTTCCACTAATATATAAGAATGTCCAACACTATACTTATTAGGAATCTCTCCAATAAAATCCATACCCCACTTCTGGAAAGGGGCTTGGACTACAACAGGTCTAAGAGGTATATTTCCACTAAATTTTAAATTTCCAATAAATTTTAAATTTCCAGCAAACCTTTGACAATGATCACACCTTTTTACAAACTGATGGGTGTCTTTAAAAAGTGTTGGCCACCAAAATCCTGACCTAAGAATCTTGTGGGCTGTGGTCTTTTCCATATAATGTCCTCCGCAAACACCATTATGCATTTCATTCAACAAGAGTTTGGATCTATCTTGATCTACACATCTGAGTAATACCCCTTCATTGCTCCTCCACCATAACTCACCACCTATAATAACATACCTCATGGAACAAAGCTTAATAGTCCTTTTTCTGTTGTCATCCATCTCAGGAGGCAAAATCATTTTTTGCAAGTATCCAATGATGTCTTTATACCACTCACAACAATCCGTATTGCAAACAAAAAGCCTCTATTCCTCTTCCAGTATATTTATCTGATTTGCAGCTAAATTTCTTTGGGCCATCAGCTTTGCAAGGCCTAATCCTCTTACCAATATTCTAATATGGATACCTACATTAAACTCTTGGATCTTATTGGTCCATCTACACCTTCTTCTTGAAACCTCTTGTTGAACCAATATGTCTTTGACTGAAGCACCCGGGACATAAGAAACTACTATAGCTCCTACCAAGTAGCATCTAAAAGCTTTGATTGCTTTAACCAGGGCATATGCTTGCTTTTCAACAATGTCATAATTTAATTCAGTTGCCTGTAAGGTTTTGCTAAAGAAGGAAATAGGTTGTTCAAATCCCTCTGTGTTCTTCTGTAATAGCACTGCTGCTACAATATGAGAGGATGCAAAAGAAAAGATTTGCAGGGGCTTAGTGTAATTTGGTGTTTTTAAAATAGGGGTATTTTTGATATCCTGTTTAATATTCTTGAAAGGTTCTACTGCCTCTTCATCCCATTCAACCTTTGCTCCCTTTTTTAGCATTCTTGATACAGGGATACTAATCTCTGCGAAGTTTGTAATGAATCTCCTCAAAAAATTTACTTGTCCCAAAAAGGAATGTATTCCTTTGATATTTTTAGTTTGGGGGAGTTTGTCAATAGCTTCAACCCTCTCAGGGTCAATTCTCACCCCATCTTTTGAAACAATACGTCCTAGTAGTTTCCCCTCCACAACACCAAAAGCACATTTCTTTGGGTTCAAGAAAACTCCATACTCTAAGGCTCGATAAATTTTTTTCCAAGTGTTGACAATGTTCTTCTTCTTTAGCTGAGAACACTGTAAGGTCATCTTGGTATACCACCATAAATCTATCAATGAAATTGCAAAAGCTACATCCATAGCTCTCTGGAAAGTGGCACCAACATTGGTTAGTCCAAAGGGCATTCTTACATACACATATGTTCCCCAAGGGGTAGTAAATGCAGTCTTGAATTGTTTTGACTCTTTAACCATGACCTGATTATATCCAAAAAAACCATCCATCATGGACATTAATTCTGATCCAGTAACCTTTTGCAACATGTTTTCCATATTGGGTAAACCATAATTGTCTTTCAAGGAATTTATATTTAAGTTCCTGAAATGAACACAAAGCTTAATATCACCATTCTTTTTCCTGACAGGAACTAGGTTTGAAACCCAAGTTGAGTGCCTAATAGGCTTGATTATTCCAACATCTATCATTTTCTTAAGCTCTCCTTGCATTTTGGGTGCCAAAGTAGGGTTAACAGGTCTCAATTTTTGTCTGAAAGGTTTAGTACCTTCTTTCAATGGGATCTCATGTTGGAACAAGTCTTCTCTGTAAGCCTCCAGGTCTTCATAAGACCATGCAAAAACATGCCTAAACTTCCTGAGGAGATCAATCCAATTTTTTCAGGTTCTAGGGGATAAACACTTACCAATGTAAAAATTCTTAGGCACCATTCTTGTTCCCAAATTGATTTCCTCAAGATAATTTATTTTGTCAGTGTTAGCAGAAAAAACTTTATCTTTATTGTCAAATGCCCTCTCAAGAGCAACTAATCCTTTAGGGACCTTGTTTGATTTCAGTTGCAGTACCTCCTTTCCAAAAACAATTTCTTTCCCATTTATGGTGTCAACATAGGCACCAAAATCCATCTCTTTGTCACCAAAATGGGATTCACATTGCAAAAATATCAGTATGTCTTGGTCATAAAAAAAAACTTGCCAATTTTCCACATTGTCAGGGATAGAAGGTCTAGACTGAACTTCTATGTTAGATATGTCTGCAAAGGTAATATCTTCTGGCCTTAGAGCTACATTGGCTAGTAAGTCAACCATTCTATTTTGACTTCTTTCTACCCAAAAAATGTCAAATGCATTGAAGCTTTCAATTTCATCCCACACTGCATTTATATACTATTTTAATCTTTGATTCTTTGATGCATATTTTGATCTAACTTGTGAAACTATTAGTTCAGAATCACCCACCACCTTTAAATACTTTATGCGATGTCTTGAGGCTAACATTAATCCAATCAACAAAGCCTCGTATTTGCAACATTATTTATACATGAGAACAACAAAGTGAATGAAAACTTAAAAGTTTTACCATTTGGAGATATTAACAATATTCTAGCTCCAGATCCTTCTTTTGATCTTGCTCCATCAAAGTACATAGTCCATAGACTATCAAGGTCAGTCCATTCCTCTTGATTATTAGATACAAGGGCAGATTCAACACCTTCCTCTGTTTCCTTGTCCTGGACTTTGAAAGAATTAATGTCAGTATCCAGGAAGCAATTCATGGTGTCTTCCTCCTCCTCAATCATGTGTGGAGTTCTAGGTTCCCTAGAAACCTTGATATTTTGTCCCTCAATGTTGAAAGTAGAAAATGATAAATCACATTGGATGCTGCCTCCCATAGAAGCACTCCACTTTCTAGACAATAACATGCCATACTAAGGAGGGATATCAACTACTAGGATACTCATAGTTAAATGTTTTCCTGGGTATGCTGCCAACCTATAAGGTAAAGCCTTAATAGTGCCAAAAATTGGTACCTCCCTTAAGTCCATAGCCTCACATATCCCATGTGGAGTGTCCACTTTCAATCCTAATGACTTCACGACCTCTGTAGGCATGATAGTGTTTGATGCTCCTGAATCAATCATACAATTTTTTAACAGTTTTCCATTTATTAGTAAAGTCAAAAAGAAAGGATCAACTGTCCCAGATGATGTACTAACAACATTAGTGTCCAAATAGATTTGAGGAATTTTAGAGATGATTTCCCCACTATGATTTTCACTTTCCTCCTCAAAAGCAGCTATTTGTTTATTAGTCTCATCTGCCTTCTAGATACCTGCGGAAACCACACCATTTACCCAATTAAGAGCCTTTTCTTTATGCTCTTCTATCCTCATCATCTCGAGAAAAGGGACCTTAACAATGATTTGTGAAAGTAACTTGCTCATTTCAATAGGAACATATTTTGAATCAATCACATCTTGTTTTTTATTGATAGCCTCCTTATTCTCCCCTTGTGTAGATGTGTTGGGGTGCTCCTTGATTTGGATTTTAACCTCCTTCTAAAAAGAAGGAACAACCTCCTCTGGGGATTTAGTTTTTAATTTATAAACAACATTTGGATTGGTAAATTTAACATTCTTCTTTATTTTGACTTTGCTAACAACATCAACAGCCTTTTGACTGTCCTAGGATGGCTTGACACCCTTCTCTGACTTCTTAATAAAAATACCAGTAGGCTTCTGATTTGGATCACCTACTATCCTATTTCTTAAATTGTAATTGGTTTTAGCCTGAGTAACCATATCTGCTATTATTTGAGAAATTTCCTCATCAGATGGCCGTCTTAAAACAACCGTCTCTTCATCTTTCAATGCATTGCACTGGTCATCATCTAATTTATCATTTTCTTCATCTGAAAAAACTTGCTGATGATATGATTCATTCCTAACTTGAGAATGTGACACATCTTGATTTTCATCCTCCTCAGTAGAGTCAACCTCATCCCAGAGATGTGAAGAGGTCATACTACAACCCTAATCATCATAAGGCTCTTCCTCATTGTTCTCTTGTTCCTCTTGTGCAGACACACTTTGAGATACTGCACAATAATTAGGGTCATGTGGTGACTGACACACAATGCACCATGGGACTTCCTCAGTCATATTCACTAAATTTATTTGCAAGGGATCAAGAGTCTTGTCATTTAGTTTATCCTTCCTCTCCGGGAGTATAGGTTTCCCATCTTTCCATTGAGTATTATAAGGCTAGTTCTGCATTCTTGGCAGTCTATTAGGATTATTAAAAGCAGGCCTATCATTTCCTGCAACCCTATTGTTTTTGTTTTCACCAGGTTTTAAGTCTTTTATAGCTTTTAAAATCTATTTTAGGCTATCCTCCTCCTTTGGATTTACATTTGTAGACTTTCCTGGCTCCTTGCTATTTAGCATCTGTGACTTGTTGTCGTCCCTTCTTCCCAATTTTCTTGATATTCTCCGGTTGCTCTCTATATTTATAGCTAATTTATAAGCTTCCCCAAGATTCCTAGGATTCTTATCTCTTAAGAGGTACCCCATTTTAGGATCAAAAGCATTTAGATAGGTGACAAGACAAACCCTATCATCTAACTTGATAACCTGTAAAAGCCTATGCATGGCCTTTTGAAACCTAACATTAAATTCAATAACATCCTCATTGAAATTCTTCTTAATGTTATTAAATTCATTCAACATAAAGCCTTCATTTGTCTTGTCACCATATTGTTCTTTAAAACAGTGTTTGAGTTGATCCCATGAACCTATCCTAGCATGTGGCAATGTCTTGAACCAATCCCTAGAATCCTCAGTTAAGGATTGAACAAACAACTTCATTATTACATCATCAGGCTCAATATTGTAATCGTCAATCACATAAATGAATTTCTTTAAGTGTTCCTCACAAGTGACAACATTACTACCAGTGAACTTTGGAAGCTTCTTCCTAATTTCGTCAGGGATGGGGTTGGGATATCGAGGGATACCGAAAAAAACCAATTGCTTACATCTTTCATGAATAGGCCCTGCTTGAGATGGGCTAACAGCCTGAGATGTTGATGTATTAGTGTTTGACACAACAGAAACCTTAAGTCCAGCTGGCGGAGGAATATTTGTTGCCTTCTTTGAAATGTTTGTAGCATTTCCACCTTGTGTTAAAGAAGAAGTAGCAACATTTGTAGGTCCTGAAGACTGCCTGAGAAACTCTATTTTCCTTCTCATTTCTAGAGCTGTAGCTTCTAACTCTACTTTTTCCAATTCCTTGGCCAACATTTCTTTTTCCCTTTTAGCCTTTTCAAGGTCAGCCTCTAACCTTAAAGCTTGGTCTATAGGATCCTTAAGGCCTAAAGGTTTATTGATTGAAACTCCTACAACTTTTTGCTTACCTTTATCCTTGGGGGTTTCTAATCTCAAAGACTTCTTGGATGATAGGTTGTTCCTTTGTTTGTTCAGGTACATGAACATAATTTATGGCTTCTAAATCTAACAACTACCTTCTCAATTGCTCGACTCTTATCATAGCATGCCTAATTTTTTCTTCTTTCTCCTTTTCTCTTCTTTGCCTAATAGCTGTTTGCTCACAAATTTTCTTTTCTAATTCATACACTTCTTCAAATATTTCCTCAGAGTCAGGAAAGGTGGTCTTAGATTCAAATTGCTAAGTTTGATGTTCTTCTTGCTGTCTCTCGGATACTTGGAGGCCTTATGGTAATGAAGAGCCAAGGGTGAATGAAGGAATAAAATCCTGTCTACTTCTAATTTTTGCTTCTAGACCTCCTTTCAATTCCACGTTGTTTACTAGGAACTATCCTCCTATTATACTGTGACTTTTCATCATCCCTTTTAGAGGGAGAATAATAGTCTTCATATTGATTTAAACCTAAATCAACAACCTCTTCATACTCTAATGCATTCCCTTCTTGACTAGGCAGGGCAATATTTTCTTGTCTTGTATTTCCCTTTTGTTTCCAAGTAAGGGACATATCATTACTACTCTTTTCTTTTCTCATTTGGCCATGTTTAGATGTGGCTAGAAGCTCCGCTTCCAAATGATCTTCTGGATGTTCTTTCCTCCAGGACCTAGTATTCCTAAAACTCATTGTAAAAAGATGATTCTTTAATCAACACTAGTACAGAGATCTCTTCGAGTCGCCACCCAAGTGAGCTAGGATTTTTTTTTGAAATATTACCCTTGTAATCAAGGCGAATTTTATAAAGGAAAGGACAAAATTTAGAGAAAAGGAGATAACTCTGTGTTTTTCAATGGTAACTAACTGGCTTAAAATAAGCAGGCCAGAAGTCTAGCTCAACTTGAAACCTGCGTTATTCGTATATGATTGTAATGGGTCCCCAACAGAGTTGCCATTTTGTTGGTTCTTGAAAAGATTTTACACTCCATGAGACACCAATATACCTAAGACTGATTTTGAGGAGGGGTTAGTTCCAAATTTAGGGAAATCTGTAGGTAATTGGACCAACTATAGGGACAAGACTGACCTCTACACTTCTGGC
The DNA here is from genome assembly GCA_027943335.1 of Chamaecyparis obtusa. NCBI lineage: Eukaryota > Viridiplantae > Streptophyta > Pinopsida > Cupressales > Cupressaceae > Chamaecyparis > Chamaecyparis obtusa. Next base: position 116,578 of record BSBK01002497.1, read on the forward strand.
TCTGCAAAACCAAGGTGGGTATACCTGATCCAATAAGTATAACTTTGTTCTTAAATTGATACTGGATCTAACAACAGATATCAGTGAGAAAGTACCAAATAACAACCTATTATTCATTGACTCTCCATCACTGGGGTAGGACACTTCTCCAATCAACAAATAAAGATAAAAAACTGGTTTTGATTATTTTAATTCTGATTGTAATGATCTCAGTCAATCCTCATAAACTAAAGATGCACTCATACAGGCCAGTGCCTTATCCACTGGGCTAATATCACCAAAATATAAAGGAAATATGAAGATCTTGGAACAACTTAATTCATAATCATAAACACAAATACTCCAACTCTTTCCTTCTTATAGATAATCATTGTCCAAATCAAGTGAACATGTGTTTTATTTAGAGCAGTATTTAATCCAGCCCTAGATCAGAACTCAAAATGAAAACACACACGCATAGGTCTCTAATAAACACAAAAATTCACAAATTTGACACAAAGGAGAGATAAAGACCTGAAATTTGTATTAAGCATAATGAACTTTGATCATTTGTATACAATATATCTTGATAAACAAGCCTGCAAATAATGGCAGCAACCTGTACTTTCTTCTATTACTTTGATAAGGAAAAATACAAAATATTACAATCGTCGACTGAGGGCTAGGGTTTCAAAATTCTATCCTTTAGACACCTAAACTCCTAATGCCTGATATGATCATGAAAAATCCTTTTAGAGACAAGGAACAAGCTTCTGATCATATTAGGGTTTACAAAACTTTACCCTAAAAATTACAACCCTGCTGGGTTTACAATAAATGACTCAATCAAATCCTGGACCGATATTTAGTGGATGATCCACCTGTCTTCAAGTCTTCAATTTCTTTCTCGATCCTTTCAAACAATCTGATTGTCTTTCCTTTGTGATTATTCTTGCAATAAATACATTTTACATCTTACCTACTTCAAAACTATGAGTCACAATCCTTTGTTCACCTCAAGAAGTAGATGGAGTATTTGGCTTTTCAACATGAGGCATGTACTGGTATCTCCATTTATTAAACACTTCCTCACTTGGGAACACAAAATTCATTATTTCAACCCTTTTGCCGGATAACTGCTCCCACTTGCTTTCCATCTGCCTGATTTCCTGCTGGATAAAATCAAATCTTGATTTTGCAGTTATTAGTACCTTGATGGCGTGGATGAAGAAAAGAGTGTTTTCCAAAGTCAAAATACTTGTCATTCTCGATGAAAAATCTTCATCCATCCTCTCTCTCCACTTGAGCAATTCCTTCAACTAACCATTTCTTTTAAAAACCCCTGGTATTAATTCACAGCTTGAAAGTGTTAATTCTCTCTTTAGCATATTGGATTTTCTCTCAAAATCATCCAGGATTATTCTAAATTCAACCATACTCTTTACAAACTTATGCACCGATTTAATCAAAGGGTCTGGATCAAATTGGGCCTTTGAAATCATATAAAAAAGCTTCATGTTTGGCACCCTTCCTATCCATTTATCCAAAATCGGCCCTAACTCAACCTTGTGATTACCTAAAAATGTGAGAAATATTTGCAATCTTCTAGCATGGTCAAACAAAATTGTAGGATTCAAGTCACAAGCAAATTGCATCACTGCCTCTGTAACTTTCTCTTCATATTTCTAGTCTAGAAGTCACTTAACCTTCATATGTTCATCCCTTTGTTTATCAAGTTATGCCCTACTTTCTCTTAGTCTATCCCTTTCTTCAAGCAACTGCTGCTTCTCCCAATTAATTCTTGCATCTATATTTGTTTCTGGGAAAGGGGATGGTGGGAACTCAATAATGGGGCTAGAAGAAGAAGCCACTGTAGGTCTATCATCAATCATTAGTTGAGGTGTTATGTGGTCTTGTGGTCCAGATAGTTGTGCTATCAATTTATCTTTCTAAATTATTTCTATCTTCAACTCATTGTAGGATTTGAGAATAGCCTCAAACTTAATCCTCAATTCTTCTTTCTCTTGAGCATCTTTTTCTACCACCTTTAGATTAAACTTGGCTATCTCCAAGATCATATTTGAGGCTTCAACATTTGAAGTCTCACCCACTTTGTGTACTAACAAATTACCTGAATACTCAGAGGAAAATGCCTCCTTTTTATCTTTATTTCCCTCCCTCTTAAGGGACCACATAAGCAGGGATGCATGATCATCAGAGAAAGCCACACCCCTAACATCCTATTGTGCTTTCTCTACAGTAGAGTGAACTGTAACTTTACTTTTTCTAACTCTATCAAAAACTATTGCATCGAAAATATCCCATTTAGGGAGAATTAACACCCCTTCAGTATGAATAATTACTCTGCCTTCTTCTGGGGTTATATTCTCAAATTTCTTCATCATCTCCCCCTTTGTCTCATTCTCAATCTCAACAACTTCCCTATCTGAGAACTCCTTTTTCTCAAAAATCTCTTTTTATTGATTGATGTGCATTCACCACAAAAATTGAAGAAATGCCCTAGTCTTAACAAAATTGTTATCTGAAATGAAAGCATCACTAGCCTGCTTCAAAATTGGGTCTAGTTGTTTACCTTCGAACTCTGCTACTGTGAGGTCCATCTCTATTCCTGTAGGTGCCTCTGGCATCCCTTCTTGTATCTCATCATTCAAAACAAAAATATTCCCCTCATTACTCATCTGTACTAATTGCTGAGCAACTCCATGTTCATCTAGTTGTAATGGGGATTGAGAAGGGGAATACATCTCCTGCTTTGGCTGAGGTTCCTCCTGTCTTTGCCTCTTTGGTGAGGGATCATCTATTATTGGGTCATTCATAGGTCTCTTCCCCTTGGAAGTGGATGGAAGAGCTTTATCTTTTTGTTGAGCTGAAAGAAGGACACTATATCCCTTTCTCTCCTGAATTGTATATGTCCCCCTAGGGGTCAAATTTGTATATCTAGGCTGACTTAAAATTCTTCTTTCCCTATCCGGATCAGCTTTGATAACCACAACCTTCTTCTCATTTTCTGCTTGCATAATTCCCTCAAAATGTTCCTTGAGGGCATCCACTTTCCTTGTCCATGGCTGAAAAACCTTTAATGGGTCATATTCCTTGTCAAAAATCTAGATAAAATCTATAGTCTTCTTATAGATTATCCATTTCTCCTTTTTTATTTCTTGAGTTTGAAGATCAAACTCATTTTTGACTATATCCTCTGGGAAATTGAACTGGTGTTCCAAAATAACACACCTTGTTTTCTCTCTAAACATCCCATATATAAAACCTTCATTATCTGCACACCTTACCACTACAGTAGCCATTTTGTAAGGTTGCAAAAATTTATTCAAGTACACCCATCCCTTATTGACAATAATGTATTGGTGGGATATATTAATGCTTGGGAACAAGGGTCCCCTTCCCCTGTTAGTTAGGGCTGCTTCCTGCAAGTCAGCAATCTGCCTTAGAATCTCAGCATACCCTATCTTCAAAGGGACTTGGTAAGGAAGTACATAAGGTGCCTTTCTGCAACCATATACTCTGAACACTTTTGAAACTGGATACAAAATTATATCACCAATATTATGAACTATGGTGATGTCTTTAAAATACTCTTTTAGCCTAATTAGCCTTAGAAACTCCATGGGAATTCTTGGATTCTCAAAAAATAATAAGGATTTGAGCCTTGAAGCAAAATTTCTATAAAAAATGACGTAACTGGCATCAGTCCTATCCCATGACAGCTCTGTAGTCTACAACTAGACTGGTAACACTTCTCCATTCTTCTCCCTTACAATATCCATTGTCTTGCTAAAGAATTCAACACCATTGTGCAAGAGCATATGCATCAACATGGAATACCACCCAAAAGGCCTACCTACTTTCGTATTTTTTATTCCCATTAATCCCTGATGGATTAGGTCTGCAAGGTAAGGGGCAAAATAAAAAATTTATGCCAGGTGGGGATGTAGGGTCTGCACCATCATGAACATGTATGGGATAGGAATGTGTGTAGCTTCATCTTGTCCTAAAATCAAAGTCAGGGACTTGTACATACCCTGTGCCCTCATATTGAAAAGATCTAATTTGAAAGGCTCTGGTGTGCTTGGGCTAACCACACACATGGCACCAATTTTGTCAAGGAAATATCTTAAAGGGCCATACCTCAAATAGTCTCTCTGCACTTGATAAATCTTAGTGAACTCATCAAAATCAATCTTTTCCAATCCAACAGAAGGATCATATAGTGAAAAAATCTGTCTAATCTCATCCTCTATAATACTTATCAAATCCCTTCCATTTATGTCCCTAACACATCTAGTTACAGGGTCATAACACTTAGCTATTTGTATAAGGAGATCAACATCCATAAAAACTCCGGGCACAATGAGTTTCCCTACATCAAAATACCATATATTGCTGAGGAGAGCACGAGCATTTCTTTGAGAGTAGGCAGCTTTAAACAAAATTAGACCATTATATTTGCCCCCTACCTTGGCATCTCTCATCCATAATCCCCTATCAAACAGTCCATCATCAACATAGTCCCTAGGGTTTTTGGGGACTAACTCATTCATTCTAGATTTTCCAATCTCTGAGTGTGGGAGTAGATGAAGCAAGTCGTCGAATACCCCCTGTCCTTGTACTCCATTTTCCCTGAGAGCTCTCTTTTGGGCGCCATTGTCTAATTAGGTTTTAGGAAGATGTATAGAGACCAGATAAAAATCACCCATATAATTTCAAAATAGAAACAATAGACAATATTCCAATTACTAAAATCTTCTCTTTTTAAAAAAATCTGTGAACTTTCAACTTCAAAATGCCTACTGTATGCCTGAAAAAACTTGCAGTTGATGCTTGCAGAGAGAGCCAAATCACTTGCAGAGAGACTGAAAGAAAGTTGTCTCTTCCAACAATCAAATCCGACTATATAATTATTGCCAACCCGTCATGGTCGATTCACATGAAACTCATTAAGTTCGCCATTACTGAAACTGGCGGCTACAACGTTCACAGAACGTGAAACAACCTCAAAAAATCAAATTTGAACACACACCGTCGATGAAAAATCCTTCTGGCACATCGAACAGCTAAAAAGAATCCACGCAACAAACTTTAACACATTCTCTAAGCTTAGTTCTCAACCAATGAGAACATTTCATTATACCCATGTGCAAAATCCCATACTTTACTTTAACTTTACTCGACTTGGACAGGTGTCAACATGGCATAACCCCTCAAGCTTAAAACACCGAGCATCTTACAATCAAGGCATAACGACAACCGTCAATTCTTTCAAGATCTAACAAACCTTTACCACTTCTGAAATTTTGTGACCCCACTTCGCAAGTGAACACGTGGAGGTGCCTGAAGATTGCAGACCCACTGGCAACTGACATTACAAAAGACACATGTCACTCAGTCGTATCCCCGCAAACAAAAAAATGTTAGGGATGTTAGGTCAAGGGAAAGCGACAACCGTAGATTAGCTTCCATTAGACGATCATCGGTCATTAATAAAATTTGGTCGCACCTTCACTGTCGCCAGTGCTTTATCCAATCGGACGGCTGTCACAGTCGTGCAAGGATTAACAAGTTGCCAACTTAGCTTTAAGGCACTGCGACAACCGTAGAGGTAATCCACTCATTAGTGACAACGTAGGTTTTGAAACTGGGCCCGCTTTGCCAAATGTCATTCAGTCGCATCCCCGCAAGTCAGAATGTCTGACAACCATGGGACTTAAGGGATAACGATGACCACAAGATTAAAACGGATTGGACGACTGGGGTAAAAATGGGAAAAGCTAAAGTTTTGCATGAACTATTTGAATAAAAGGGACCCACTTTAAAACCTAACCTCGAAACACACGGGGTCGACAACCTGAGGGGTTTTAATTAAACACATGCATTTTTGTACCTTTAGTGAATGAAAAAGGTAATGTTCAAACATAACAAGACCTAGGAAAATTAGGGCTTTCAATGTTTTTTCCTGCTAGGTCAATTTATTCAAGGTTTTGACAAAAAATTGAAGAATAAGGGTCAATTTTTTTTTACAGTAGTAACACGATACATCACCATTTTACATTTCCCATGCTAGTGGCGATGATATTTTTCCTTGATATTATCCCCAATCCACATATGCTTGCTCAACTAGTCTTCGTGTTACACACAATTATCACTAGTCTACATGTTACACACTTATCACACAATGTATTCATTATTGCTCATGTCACAAAATTTCTATGCTTACCTGTTTATCCTAGATTATATTTACTTTCATGCATGATTTTCATTCTCCTTCAAGTGCTTTCTTCCTATGGACACAACCAATTAAAGATGGTATACATTATTTCTAATATTCTTATGATTGAGTCTTTAAATAACAATTTATGCTAAATAAAGGCTGACCTTTGCATTTAGTGTAATTCAATCCCATCATTGTGATTGAGCTAATCACACTTTTCCACAATATAGTGTAGTTGCATTGTCACAATAGAGTGGAGTATTGTCATATCACTATATAAATGTAGAATCTTTGTAATTTTACTCATTTCCTATTTTTACTTTTTGTTAGATGTGACAAGTTCTTATTTTGTATCAATTTTTCATTTACAAGACAAAAGCTATTTATTATACATTTTTTTCTTTGTCTTGTAGGATTCATGGAGAGCACATGCTAAGGTCATGCATGATCCTACCTTTTAGAATATATTGCTCTATATGTATCTCCCTTTATATCTATTGATGTTTGTGAGTGCTATATTTTACGAGACAAAAGCTGTTCATTATACATTTTTTTCTTTGTCTTGTAGGATTCATGAGGAGCACATGGTAAAGGACATATCCTACCTTGTAGAGTACATTGCTTTATATGGATCTCCCTTTATATCTATTGATGTTTGTGAGTGTTATATACCTTTAGGCATGCTTACTTAATATTCACATGCCCATCAAAGAGAGGGTAAAATGTAATGGTGAAATTTGCATGACCATCTCTATTTAATTTTGTGCCTATTTTTATGGGAGTACCTTGATACATTGATGTATTGAAAAATGCCATAATTTTGACAAGTTACATCCTGTTGTGATATTGCTATCAGGATTCAACTGTGTATTTTTTTGAGTCAAACTCATTGACCCATGTTTCATGAGTAGTGGTTCACATGAACCCATCTCTCATGAGAATGAATGGAACACTTAGCACTCATTGGATCTAGGTGATTCTCACAGAGGTGAAGTACCTTTCCCAAGAGGTCACCCATCCTAGTACTACTCCAGCTTGAGCACACTTAACTAGGAAGCTTCCTCCATGATTAAACCCACTCTTCTTGCAACCCTATTTGCGAAACCTTCACCAAGTGTTGTGTCTTATGAACCATTCACAATTTGACTTTCTATGGAAAATGTCTCCTACTTATCAAGTTACATCCCTTATGTCACCTACACATATTCTTAGGAATTTACCTCTTACCCCATTTTGATTATACACAACCCTTATCTCAGCCGTATGTTTGTACATTCCTAAACACCAACGTCCCAATCAAATTCATCTATGCAAACATTTTCATTACAAGATTATAAATTCACATTTTAAACCTTTCTCATCAAGAGACTACTTATACATACAATTTTGAGCGATTGATTGCTTTTTTTAGAGTTTAAAGACATTCATTGTATTCATTCAATTGTTCACAATTCAAGAGTATTATTTTCTTATCAATGAAATTACACACCTCGATTGGTACATTTAATTTTTTATTTTTAGTTTTACACAATCATTCTAGGACCACATATTTTATTGAAGAGTGCTGTTTTCAATCACTTGTACACATTTATGTGGATTAATCTAGGAGGGGATGCCCCCTTGTGACATACCAACCATCCTACAAAAGGTATTATAAAAAATGTATTAAAAATAGAAGTAATAAAAAAAGAATAAGGTGGAACTAATAAAGAAGTTTGCCAATTATATACTACACTTGCACAATTATGAGATATCTCCGTGTACAATATCAATGACATATTTTGATTTCGATGTGACTATTAGTACATATATTAGATCCACATCAAATTGATATAACAATATAATAATACTAAATATACTAAAATTTCTTTATATTTTTATATTTAATTATTTACATAATGATTAAAATATTAATATCACATCCATAACTTACTAGTTTAAATTAATTATGCTTAAATATACATTTCAATATATTAATTTAATGTTCAAGATATTTATTTACGTTAAGAAAATAACTCTTACAAACTAAGATAAACAATATGCATATTATTGGCCATAAATAATTATGACCAAAGCATGATAACTTTTAGTTTAAAAAGTTTTAAACAATGTTGAATATGTTACCATATCTAGACATGCTAAACATTACTATGTTGATTAGTATGACATAATTGAAAATAATACTCCCTTATAATAAATAGACTCCATTTTACTTTTATTTTTAGTTTATAAATATATGAAATAATACTTTAAAATTAATCATTTAATTGAAATAATGCTGAGGTGTTATTTGCAATACCAGTCATACAAGTACGTACGCTCACATAATAAAAAATTATTATATTGCATTAATGTCAGCTTAAAATGACCAATGATTTAGACATTCACTTCAATATTTTACCTATGTAGTCAATTTTCACTTTAATGATCTAAACATGCATGCAATGTTTGCTCAATATATTTTGGTTGATTATCACAACTAGTTAGCGACACTTTGGACTTTAGAGGACCACATTTTAAAGAAAATTATGATATATTCAAAGTAGAATCTTTTTTGATAAAGCATTGCCACTATTATTTTATAGTTAAAGAAAAAATAAAAAAGTATATAAAATTACAATTAAAAAATAGTTATTAATGTTGTGAAAAATTAAAGTAAATGTTTTAAGATAATAATTATTAAGATGACAAAGATTTATATTTAATTTATATATATTTAAAATGATAGAGACTAATATTTACAACTATTTAGAATCACATATCTTATGTGTAGTATTGTCATATTACTTTGTCTCGCATACCACTTTGTCCTCAACTAATAATCATATTTTAGCATTTGTCCAAATTCAAAAAGCTCATATAATTGTGATCAAAATAAATAAAATGACCTTTCAGATATTTAAATTATTAAATGACTAAAATGTAAATGATATTCAAGATATATAGAGTTGAGTACAATAAATAGATTGATGTAAGTAGGTTGCAATTGAAACTCATTTTGTTTAAATTAAATGAGAGAATTAGAGTTAAGTACTCACAATGTGAATTTTGAGTACTCACATGTTTTTAACAAAGGATTGATATGTAATCCAACATTTGATCATAGATTAAGAATATAGATCTAGTCTTTCTAGTAGTGTTCTCTAATCTTATATATAAATTAGTCCTTGATACTTGCAAGAATAGTTCACTTGATATTATCTAAAGTAAATAAAATGGTTACTATGTCTAAAGAGTTAAAAAACTTCTTAGAAATATGTATGGAAGACATCAACCAAAAGAGGTACTGAAGAAGAGTGGAATAGTGTTAGGGTATGCATCTTTACACTTAACAATACTTAATGCCACATAATAATACGATTACCAACATTGTAATTTTACTTAAATATACAATAATATGCCTATACATTTATATAAATAAGTTTATTATTAAAAATATATGATATCCATAATTGTGAAAGAGATAAACAATTACAATTTGTAACAAGAAGAAAAATCATGAATGTACACATGTACTTGTGTAAATGATAGAAAATTATACATTTTAGAAGATCCAAACAAATACATAAATAGAAAGTTGTGTCATCTAAAATATGAATAATGATTGAGTGATAAGGTGATTAGAGGATCAACAAATCAAATTTTGATGATTTTCGGTTGTCTTTGTATGCGACTTAACTGCTTGCAACTATTATTCAGGTTTTGGATAGTAACGACACATGTTGTGGCATCTAAAAAGTTGTCATTTCAAAGTGTCACCTGATACCTACTTAAAAATGCCCCAATAAGTGTCTACTATAACTACCTCAAAAATTACCAATACTTATGCACAAATGTCTGAGGAGTCATTCAAAAATATCCATTAATGGGGTACAAGTAGATGGCTATTAGTACATGATGTATTTCTCAATAGACTTTTAGTTATCATTTATTTATTTCTTTAAAGTTAATAGTAATTGAGAAATTGTCTATATATAAAATGTGCGACTACCAGAACCTGAACTGTAATTAATGCTCTTCCCATGATTACTAGAATTGATAACCATAAACACTTGCAAGTTGAAGTGCCTACGGCTAGATCTACAGCCCGCACCAATAACTATGAGATAGAAACAATTCTAAAGTAAATGCCATCGAATTCAAGTTGCACCACTTTTAGTTCTTTTTATTGAATTGCATCAAAAGTATAGTTTCTTTAATGTTTCCACTTTGAAGTGCCTAACTGTCTTCCTCTTACAATATTCTCTGTGTTGGCATAAAACCAAGATGCCATCAAAGGAGTCGAGATAGAACTTTGATATTTAAATCCAAATAGAAAATATTTCTTTCGAGAAAAGGAAAGATACCTATGTTAAACTTTTCCATATGGGGAAATGTGATGGAGGGTTGAGTTTAAGAAAAAAAAAAGTTTTCAGTTTGAAAAAGAAATCTCCATGCTTGGTTTCAATTTATAATTATTGATTTCTTGGGGACTTCTATCTAGACAAAAGAGATTAATTTATATGCATTTATGTCCCACATAATATCATTCAATGTAAAAAAAAATATTCTACCTTGAAATGACAACAAATGGCTGTCATTTTCCATGGCACTTTCATCATTTTAGTTGATGGGTAGAGTAGTAAAATTATTTGTACTCTTTTCCTTGTAAAGCTGTTTAAATACAATTTATGCATAATCTATACACAAATTGTGGTGTGTTAGTTCAAATCCCCATAAATATGATTTTGACTAGGTTCATTTAATCATAATCAAAAGATTTTCAATCTTAAATCAGGAATCTGTGGGCTGTAATTTACAGTCTGAGTAAAACAACATTTGTACTGTTTCTGATATCTGAAAATGAAAATGAAAGTCTACTCTCTGTCTTTTCATGATGTCACAATCATCAAAAAGCTTTTTCCAACTTATCTTGTATGTTAGGAAAAGCATGACTTGCTTGTTTCACCTTATCATGTATGTTTTAAAGAAAAAGACATGGATCAATGTGGTGCAATCATTCTTTTCCACTTTACATAGCATAAGAAAGTTGTAACACATTAGGGTTACAGTCGATCTTGAAATTTGATGGTGTGTTTATCAATTTAAAAACATATTTACAATTCAAAATCTATTTTGATTGTAATAAATATTTTACTTTGTTAGAGTCTATTAGTTCAATTATAGATATCTATAAAATTTTAGTTAAATAAGCATTATTTTATTTGGATATATAATTTGATAGTGTCCTTTTTAAGGTGATGCTCTTGAAAGAAAATTAGGATTCACATAGATTATTGTTGAACATTTTAAAGTCTAGTAATTTTTATTTATTAAAGTACAATGTTCACTCCTAATATCACCCTCTTTATGAAGTGTAAAATGATCTATCTTAGAAAATCTTTTGTTGGTTCAATTTTTTTTTCTTATCATTAGATTATTATGTAGTGTACATATTTTAAGTTTGTCTAGGATCTTCTTGCATTAGAAAACTATCTTTTATAGGATTGCAACATTTACCAAAAAAAAAATATTTAGAAGATGGTCAATATTTGGTGTATGTACCTTGGTATTTTGTGTAGTGTGGGACTAACCTAACAATGTTATATGAAGTAGGTAACCAATAAACTTAAAAATAAGTTACTTAATTGGAGTAATAAGTTTCTTTCATTAGTAGGAAAAATTTAGGTGACAAATACTTTTTTCTTATTATTCATGTTCGATGTAGTGAAAAAAAGAGAAAAGATATGAATACTCATGCAAATTGGTTTGGTAATTCATATACCTAAATGAGATGGTACTTTTGTTGTAGAATTATTTCATGATCTCAATACAAATTGGCTTGGTAATTCATATACCTAAATGAGATGGTACTTTTGTTGTAGAATTTTTATATCTAAAACTCAAGGAATTTGTTTAGTGGCTAAATGAATCAATAGAATGGTTTAAGGTGATGGAACATGGAAGTTGTTATTGAGATATATACTTATTAGCTGTGACACAATTTTAAAAGTAATAGAAACTTATTTTTTAGATTTAAGCTTCTTGCATCATACTTTCAAATTAGAGCTTCTTTTTTCTATTCAATCCTTTGGAAAGAATGTAAAAAATATATGTTAGTTTTTTTAATTGAAACGAATTGTCACCACAATATGGGCTCAACATTTTATTTTCTTCATATTTGGTTCTTGGCTAATTGGAAGTCCATTGTGGCTGGATCGATTGAGCTCTACCTTGCACAAAAGGTTCCTTCATTGCTCTCTTTTCTTCTTTGAGGATAAGAATTTGGGTCTTAGTCAAAATTGGGCTTGGCGAGAAACTTTTCTTTTTGTCAACCCTTGATCTCCTTCCTTTAACCTCCTCTAAAAATATAACATGTGACCAATTTTGATCATACTCTAGAATCTTTCTCTCCAATTTTGGGAGGATTCTTGTGTTGAGGAAATATGAAACTCAGTAAGCTTCTTCCTAAAGGTGGATGACTTTACTTTGTAGATAGGGTATACCATTTTCATTCGCATCTCGGTGGATGTCAACATCTCCAAGCCCTTGTATGTGTTAGGACAAGGTGACATTAACCTTACAATCCTAAGATATTCATATGCCTCCATGTTCCTTGGAAAGTGTTCCCTAGGACATGTTAGAAAAATATTGGATATTTTTAATTTGTGGCTATTTGTAATTGCACTTCCAAGTGGTGATTAAAAAAAAACAAAAAAAAAACACTCTTTCCCACATTCATATTGAGACATGAATGGTTATGCATAAGGAGACTAAGTTTGGGAAAATAAAAGATGTCCATTTGGAAATCTGAATAGTCAGAGGAAGTTATGTAGCACTAGGAATGTTTAAAGAATAAGTGGCCTTGGGATTGACACCCATGAGGAGTCACTTGAAGAACCATTGCTCAATTTTTTTAAAATCATGCAAAAGTTTTTGCACTTGGGTAGGAGAGACTCTTAAGGTTTCATCTTCATCATGCGAAAAATGGGAAGAGGGATTCTCAACAATAGTGGGAGTGTCATTATAGAGCATAGTAGTATCATCAAGATTCCTAGGGAACATAGAGGATTCAAGATCAAAGGAACCCATAAGTTGACGACTTCTTCTCACTAGAATGGTATATGTAGGACTCAAGGTTATGACACTCATGCACAAGATAATGAAAGAAAGATATGTCTAAATCATGCAAAGGAGTAGAAAATGTGAAATAAAGATGCAAACACTTATCAAGTTTATTTAGCATAAATGTAATTAAGACATGTAGAATGTAATTGCACATGAGACCTAATGAAATGCAATGCATACAAATAAGATCTAGACACCAAATAAGAATGGAAATGTCATGTGTCGGGTTCACCAAAATATAACACAAAAGATTGGTGAATATGTGATAGTAAGGGGTTCTAGTGTGGCTCCCTGTACTATGACATCTAACCAACCTTGGTTACTTGGAAAAAAGATGACCCACTAGGCTCAAGCAAAATTAAGTGCTGAATGACTACAATGGTCCTTCACTGGAATCGAGGGATAATTAGGTAAATTTGATTGGATAGTGCAGGATTGAGGGATAGAAAGATGAGTTTCAGGATGCATAAATTGATAGAAAGTAGTCAAACCTTTTCTGTAAATAAAAAAAAATCCTAGAGATTTCAACTAACTTATAAAATCAATTTTAAGAGGATCTGGAAGGACTATGGCGACTTGGTCGACTTGTGCCCAGGACTAGGTCATCTGGGTCAACATATTCCCTATACTTTCAACTATTTTCAGTTATGGATTATTTTTGAGGTATTGAAATTCTTAGATCTGATATGGTGCAAACACCACTTGTACTTGCATCTAGAAAAGAGAGTAAATATTTTGTAGAAAGGGGTTTTCCTTAGTCAAATCCCAGCTGAGGAATCAAACTTGAAATAGAAATGAAAAATACATGAAAGGAAAACTTGCTAATGTAAGATATATATTATATTTGAAATGCAAATGTTTACACCTTCATAAACAAACTTGGTGTTGTGATGTCTAGGAAGATGCTTGCAAGTTTCTTGAATGTAGTTGTTGGATTTTGAAATGTAGAGAAGAATCAAGGATGCCTTCATGAATGCATATATCTGCAAATACTCCTCAAGTCTTCAATGTTGTTATGCTTGATAGACTCTTTCCTTAGGAAGAAGAACTATATTTATGTTGATATTTTTGTATTTAGAAGAAGAATCTTCTTTCTTAATTAAGATCTCCTCTACTTGTCCTTCATGAGGGAGAGATTTTCTACAATGGATAATATTGCCTTCAAGACATGGCTTGGATTCTTGAGATCGCTCGAAATGAAAATTTGTAGGAGAGAGATAGAATTCCAATTTCCTTATTGAATGCTTTCTGTCTTCTTATTCTCTTGCTTTTTGTTTTCTTATTCTCTTACTTCTTATTGTATGTCCAAATGAGGAGAGGTAGGCTACTTATATACATCTCATAAGAATTTTAGAGCTAAAAAGTGTAAAGAAATCAATAGTGTTGATTTTATTAGGATCACTGCAAATGTATTAACATTGCCTCTTTGGTATATATTTTCCAAGAGCAGTGATCTCTCTTTTATATTGTGGAAAACACATTGAGAGACATGTCCCTTCATGGGACATGTCTATTCATTATTATTTAATTTATTTTATCAATTTAACTATTTATTATGAGAATAATTATAATCTAATTTTATATATATATATATATATATATATATATATATATATATATATATATATATATATATATATATATATATATATATATATATATATATATATATATATATATATATATATATATATATATATATATATATATATATATATATCATTTTGCATAATAATCATATCGTCGGTATTATTTATCCGATCGATGCTACAAACATCAACACTCCCTCTTAGCTAGGGAGGATAAATCAATCCAATGTCAACACTTAAGACACTTGACAACATCAATCATATGATGTAAGCAATAAAGGCATCAGCCTCATGATGTAATCAATAGAAACATAGTCTCAATGTGTGGATTGCCTCCATCGACGATTCTATCCACAAGTTCTCAGGTGGATTGCCTCCATCGGCGATTCTATCCACAAGCTCATGAGTATTGGCCTATCAAAATGTCAACACATGACATTCACCAAATACTCTGAGTATTGGCCTATCAGAACATCAACATATGATACTCACCAAGTACTCAATAAGGTATTGGCCTGTAGAATATCAACACATGATATTCACCAAATACCTATCATATATCTATACAACAACTCATAGACCGTTAATGACATCTAACACTTAGTTGTTGATTTACAAGATATATCTATGAAAACAACTTAAAGACCGTCAATTTAATGACATCTAACACTTAGTTGTTGCTTTACAAGATGTATCTATACAAGCAACTTATAGACCGTCAATTTAATGACATCTAACACTTAGTTGTTGCTTTACAAGATATATTTATGCAAACAACTCATAGACCATCAACTTAATGACATCTAACACTTAGTTGTTGCATTAATTCATCATGATCTGTTTAAACATTATAAATAATGTATATCATAATTTAAGTTATTGTAAGATCGTCACCT
The DNA here is from genome assembly GCA_027943335.1 of Chamaecyparis obtusa. NCBI lineage: Eukaryota > Viridiplantae > Streptophyta > Pinopsida > Cupressales > Cupressaceae > Chamaecyparis > Chamaecyparis obtusa. Next base: position 132,393 of record BSBK01002497.1, read on the forward strand.
TCCAATAACCTCTGTAAATACAAGTGATAATCATTTGGAAGTCGTCACTTCCTTATGATGTACACAAGAGGTAGGCCTATTGAAATCATATAGTCACACACATATGAACTTTCGAACTCCCTCTGAATGTCAATCTTTAGAGATCCTCATCCAATGTTACCTCTAATGAAGTGTCAAACTCCCTCTCAATCTGATATCAATCCTCCTTTTCCTACAAGGGCATCCTCATAAAAGATCAAGGCAAATAGCTCTTATAGTATGTTATAGAAATACAAATAAGAGAGAGACTACATTGATTAGATAAATAAAGTACTCAAAGACAAAGAATACTTATTTGCACATCAGTATCCTTTTATTTAATCTTTCATTCCAATAGACTTAATATTGTAATCGAAAACAATTGTTTATTTAGAAAGTTAAAATGATTTACTATAACTCTAAATGTCTTAAAGAACATAATGTCATTCTTAATGGATTAACATATTATCCATTTATAACTTTCTACATATACTTGTCATACCATATCACACATATATAGTATGAACTAATTAATTTTATAATATTTAAAACATAGAATATATCATACCTGTGAGTCGGGTTCAATTTTTACCTTTGTTGTACCCGTTGGCAGTCTTTCCTTTATTTCTAACTCATATTTATTCCCCGTGATGCTTTCAAATCCATGTGAGATGGTGGTGGTCGGGATGAATTGGAGCAATTTATGTGCCTGGTATTGTCTTTTAAGGCTGGCAATACCCAACATTAGAGCAACATCTTTCAGTGGTAATCACAGCATTGATATCAATCTGTCATAGGCATACACGAGCAATACACCAAGGAGATTGCTAATTACTACGATTGGTATATTGTAGTCGAACATACTGTTGCCACTCTCTAATCATCATAGCCTTGCATTGAGATATTCGTGGCACTTTGCAACCATCAACATTTCCTTTGTAGATTATATTTTCTCATAATATCGGCAACACTCATGTTTGTAGGTTGGCATCAATAATTCACTCTAAGATACGGTGTGATGCATACCAATGCTTTCCTATTCTATGTGACACTACTATGATACAATGACTGAAAGTCTACAAACTGCAACCATTGCAATCTATCTTTGCAAACACATAGTCATGACACTTAATAGTAATAAGGCCATCGAAGCAAACTAGTACAATCCTTCCTCATTATAGTTTATACTGAGAATTCATCAATACCAATACAGATCGATATCGTATCAGACCAGCACTGCGAACTTGTAAGATCATAGAGCAGGCAATTAGCATTCCGTTGAGAAATTATTGTTTGCATAATCTCTGCTGGAGAAAAAAATGGCTCAATAATTTATCTATTGTCATTCGGTGAAGTCACTTTCATATTTCCTTATTTTCAATGCCCTCCATACCATTTCTATTCTTTTACATTTGTATTCTCGCTCTGATACCATGTTGATTTTATTAGGATTGCTGCAAATGTATTAACATTGCCTCTTCTATTTATATTTTCCAAGAACAATGATCTCTCTTTTATATTGTGGAAAACACATTGCGAGACATGTCCCTTCATGGGACATGTCTATTCATTATTATTTAATTTATTTTATCAATTTAACTATTTATTATGAGAATAATATATATATATATATATATATATATATATATATATATATATATATATATATATATATATATATATATATATATATATATATATATATATATATATATATATATATATATATATATATATATATATATATATATATATATATATATATATGCATATGCATATGCATATGCATATGCATATGTATATAACAATTATTATATATATGTATATATATAATAAATCATTTCGCATAATAATCATATCATCGGTATTATTTATCTGACAGATGCTACAAACATCAACAAATAGGATTTTAGATTTCCTTCTTAACCATTGAGACAAAACCCCAATTTAAATTTTGTTGAAAACCTCAAGAAATAGGCCAAATGGGTTGACCTATTCCCCCAAAATGTCATGAAATTTTTCTCGGGGATTAGGAATGTAGAGAAGATGTTGGAATGAAAAGCATAATCAAGGCTAGATCAAGTGTAACAAGCACAAAATCCTAACACTAAAATGGGCCTAACTAAGCATCTAATTATAGGTGCTTACAATTTAGGATGGTACAATAAATATCAATTTTGGGAGTTATGACAAGGAGGAAGATCCTTTCCATCAAATGCATAATTTCATCTATAGAGATAGTTGCATCTAGAATTTGGTGGCTGAGGAAAAAACCCTTTTTATTCACATCAATCACAATTCCATGTAGGGATTTGTTTATGTTCACAAAGACTTTATAAAATATCTTGTAGACCATTGTATGCAAATTAGATGTCTAACTACTATAAATGATAAATTAACTATCCTAAGATTAATAAATCTAACTAATTAGAAAACAACAATGAAGAATACAATTAAAAATGAAGCTAAAACAAGGTTTTACTTTCACCTACCATGTAGCTTGTCTCCATTGCCCTCCTATGCATTGATTTCTTGGATGTGTTGAGCTCTCAGATTTCCAATTTGAAGCTTCTTTACCCAAGATGATACCAAAGTGCGGAGATTGAATGATTGAATGCAAAACTAAATCCTAATTATGCAAATGAGATGATGATAGTGTGGATGCTTCACAAAATGATATGAATATGCTTGATAATGAGTGCTTGGATGCTTGATTGCTTGATTGCCTATTGCTTGAATGCTTGATTACAAAATACCTATTAGCTCACAAAGGGGAAATTAGGCTCCTTTTATAGATTTTTGGAGGATCTAGGCCTAGGTGGCATAATCCTACGGTTGAGAATGAAAGGTGGAAGATCCTAGGGCTAGGATTGACTTGGTTGAAGGAGTTGAGAGAAAGGGGGATGTAGTTAGAATGTGAGAGGAAGAATAGGGATGATGTTCCTCTCACATTGACATGGAGGAGAACAAGGTGGAAGGGAAAGACACATGTCAAGTGTCTCTCAAAGACCCAAGAGAGAAAGAGGGAGAGACCTTTTCCTCATGAGGACTCTTTGTACAAGTGTCCCATGAGTCACCTTTGACCCTTAGAGGTGGCTTGAGAAGCCCCTTAGGAATAGGGAATTTCTCTTGACTTGGTTTAAGAGAGGACATGTGGTCATGAGACCAAGTCCTATGAGGCCACATAGCCCTTAAGAATAGGACATGTGTGGGTGAGGATAATTATCAATAAATAATTAATAATAATTATTTATTTTAGCCAAAGTGATGTGTCAGGTGACTAGGTAGGTGAGGTGGACTAGGGGACTTAGTCATATTTAGTTGATTGTGTATTTAATTAAATCACTTTAATAAGACTAATTAGAAGACTTAGGATAGAGGAATAGACTATAGTGAAATTACTAAATAAATTGAATAATCTATTTAATAAATAGAGGAAATAATTATTAATTAAATAATAAATATTTAATTAATTTATCAAGTCAATATAAATTAAATAATAAATATTTAATTAATTAATGAAGCCATTTTTAATTGTATACAACCATATTACATAAGCTAATAGGTATGAAATAAGATAATTTGGTATGATTGTGAACTTTGGAAACTAGAGTAATGTAAGAATTGTTGAGTTTCTTCAAGATTTTACATGTTTAAAAGAAGTCTTTGACTACCATAGTGATTTCGTAGCCAACTATATCCCCAAATTCCTAGAAAAAAGCTATAGAGAAACTATCCAACTCTAGGTCCTTATAAGACCCCATGGAAAATGTGACAAGTCTAACTTCTTCATTAATGATCAAGACAAGGAATTGGGCATTATCCTCTAGAGGAAAGTTTGTAGGTAAGAAATTTAACAATTGTTCTTCCATGCCAAGATCATAGGCCATGGAACATTCCAAATAGGCAATAGAAAGGATGAGCAACTTTTGAATCAACCCCTCATAAATTTTTTTATTCTTGCTTTTCTTCTTTGGTGTTGTCCAACCATCCCCATATAAGGAAATAATTGTGCTATCTCTAAGGGAAAGCATAACACCCCTAGGGACTGAACTATTGAAGCATAGGAGTGAAAGTTTTATAGAGAGGAGCCGAAAAGTGGTGCCATGTGAGGAAGTGGGGAGGGAAACACCTTATTCAATGAGACACTCTTGTGACAAGAAATTTTGACAACAAAAATAATGATGAGGTTAGGAATCTCACCTTTCTTGAGGGAACATAGGGAATATGAGGGTTGAGAAACTATAACTAAAGGGAAGTTAACTTGGTACATGATTTGTGGGGGCATTTAGTTCAAGGGAGATTTCAATAGCCTATTTAGGTAGAGAATCCATAATTTTAAGGATCTTGAACCAATAAATGGATTGTTAGCCCCCACATCCACTTGTAGATGACTTGGGTTTTTCTACTTGGGGATCTATGTTTTGGGGGCTTTGTAGTCACTAGCAAGATGACCAGATTTAGAGAATTTTTGGAAAATAAATAGTGACATTCTCATGCTAAATGGTTCAGATTCATTTTCCCAATCTTGACTAGAGGGAGATAAAATTGGGAAGATTTTTATTGACATCCACACTCAGATAGAAGGGATCAAAAAATAATTTGGATTTAGCTTTAGTAATCCTATCAGTAGAGAAAAAGTGTCCAAATGAGTTATCAATCCATTTAAAAATTTAATCATCCCAAAAGTCCAACAAGATTTTAGGTAAGTAAATCTAGACTAGAGTTATCTTATTTAAATTTGCAACTGGGTCAAAATATGACTTCCAATGAAAAATGGACAATTGGTGCTCTCCATAAGACCAAGGTTCCATAGTGAATAAAATAACCACCTTCTCCAAGAGTACTTAAAAGCAATATGATACCTAGCATGGTACAGGGAGTGATACTTTAAATTTCCATTTTGTTGAATTGCAGTGATGAACCATATCTATGGTTGGTTGATAAGATTTTTTTTCCAATTAAAGAGTTATTCATGGAGGAAAGGATTCTATCAAGTATCGAGTTAGGAAGATTAATGGAAGTTCTATCATTAGTCTCAATATATTCAAAGGTTTTCTTAGGGACCAAAGGGCCAAAATAATTTGTAAAAAGAATATTTTTTTTGTGCTTGAGGTTCAAGAAAAGAAAATGAATAATAAAGGGGGTAACCTTAAAATTTATGGTGTTAGGATCAGACCTATCCTTATCATTCATAATCAGACTATCAACTAAAGGAGGGTTGAAAAAACATATAGAGACATCCAAAATTTTGAGGATATTTAATAGTAACAAACAAAGAGCTTATAGTGGGACCAACGGGTACCACATTCTCTTCTAAATTAGTTCCACCACATGAATGATAATTTAAGAAGACACATGAAGAAATTCAGGGGTTCATAGAGTGGGGGGACATGCCCGTCCCACCCCTCATGCACCACCATGTGCAAAGGTAATTAAAATTCAAAGAGAGGGAAAAAATTGCAAAATACTTTTCATTATGTCTTTTCAAAGTTATTTAAAAAAAAAAAAACCTTGGTTGTTAGCTCTATATGCAAGAAACCCCACTATTCAAAGGTCATAGTAAGCAAATCTTCACAGTTGACATGGTAGAGAGAAATCCTATGACTATGGAACCTTGGTTGTTGGCACATATTTTGATGTTTTTAGTCTATATAAATATAATTTTCATGTTAAAACATAAAAAATGTGGCAAGCTAGAGAAGTTTGTACGACACATCTAGCTAGCTTAAAAATTGACTCAATAAATACTCTCATGAAAATAAGATAAAATATGGATCAATATGTATATTGTACATGTAATAAATATAATGTAAATTATGAAATAGTCATCTTTAAGAGTGCTTCAACAATCTAAACTAGAAGATCAAGCCTCTATGGTATCATCCTTACAATGCCAAAATGTAGTTGAAAATAAAGGTTCTTATCCTTAATATGTGATCATATTTATGTCTCCATCTTCTATTTAGCACATATATCCTTAAACCCTATTGTTCAAATTTGATTAATCTAATAATAAGTTAACATCCTTAAACTCACTAGATCATGCAACTCCAACACCACCACCAAAATATTATAACAAAGAAATTACAACATGCAACATGAAACACATCAATTGTTTAGCATGTTCAAGGAGAAACTTCATGACTGAGCTAAGTGGTACAAACTTTAGTAGTGTGTTCATTTTGTATTTCTCACAAACGATATGGTGAGGGTCATTTATTCTAAATAAATAGTGATTAGTTTAAGATAAGTCACATTTAAAGGAAAATATGTACTAAATCCTATCTAATATAATGTCAAAAGTATCACAAATTTTTCAATCTGGTTAAGTTTTAGTAGAATTTCAACATAGTAACAACATGTGGATAAATAATTAAAATACAAGAGAGAAGAGGAAAAATAGAACAAAATAATCACAATACAAAGTGACACCAAATATACCAGGCAAGAAAACCATCATAAGAGAAAAAATCAACCTACAAAGTACTCAAATGTATTTATCAACAACCAATAGTTACAATGCAATAAAATTCTCTATTCTTCACACAAGATCTACTTGTTGAACCTAAAGGAAATTTGTAGAACCTAAAGGAATTTTGGTAGCATATATATATATATATATATATATATATATATATATATATATATATATATATATATATATATATATATATATATATATATATATATATATCATACAATCTTAATCCCAAGTCTCACCTATAGGTTAGAGACATGTAGGAAACCAAGAATGATTTTGAAAAACCATGAGCTAAAAATAATTCAAGGTGGTTCACATTCTATCCATGTTCCGAACCTACAAGTGTAACTTCACGCAACATAAACTATAACTCTTAATTAATCAAAATGACCTCTATGACCAAGGGATTCAAGTTTAACTCTTAGAAAACACTCCAGCATGAAGCAATGATTAAAATTACACACATCTTATAGATGACTATAAATAGCTAATCAAAATATTGGTCATACTTCTTGAAACTATCATAAGATTAATGCTACATGGAAAAGAGTGCCAACAATTGAATTTAAGATTTCATCCAAGTGTGACATTCTTTTTCATGCAGAAACATTATTCAGAATATTATAAATATAAAAAAACTTCTTATAGACCTAACATTTCTTAGGGAGTAGAAAAACATAAGAGTTAGTTCTAGTTTCCTAATATCATTCTTACCTTAGTTGCGCTATCTATTTATGCCAACTTTGTGCCAACCAACATACAACCAATGATAAAGTACGTTGACATTTCTGTTTATGATATCTAGCCATGTTCTAAGGAATCCCATTTCTATTATCTCTATTTGAGCATTAAGGATTTTCATTAGTATCAAAGATGATCAGTTAGTTACCTATGCTGTCTAGTCGGTAAAAGGAAGTACTACAAGCTATACATGCTAGTCAGTTAACTACATAAGCCTTCACACTGAATTTTCTCAAGGCAGTACTTAGAACAAAAAGATAATAGTTCTAACTGAGCACCAGAGCAGTTTTACTGAGCATCAGTGTATACTGATACCGAGTGTCAGTAAACACTGAGCAGACTAGACACTGAGCACCAGTGTAACTACCGAGTAGTATTGATAGTGTTTATCGAGCAATTCAGGAAACATCATAGTAATCAGTTTTGGCACATCTATCTATGCAGACAGTTATAATAGAATCACAAAACATTTTACCAAGATTAAGGATCATTTATTGTAGATGTAATCATTAATTGTGATGATGATCTTTATGTAATTGCTAGATCTAGGTTATTTTTGTACACCATAGATCTTAGGATTTTTCCTAAGATATTGTAACCTAATTTTGTTAATCGGCAATAGCAGTATGCTATATAATTGTAATTCATGTCATTCTGACAAGAGGATGATATACATGGTATGAACAAGAGAAGGATATCTTGAAGCAAGAAGACAAATTCAAGACATCAGTTATTAGATAGAGAAGAGCAGAATACAGAGACATTCAGATTAGACAGAATTAGACAAGGCTACCAAGCAGTTCAAAGATAAGATTTTCACATATCAAGGTGATATTTATTCAATACTTCATAGATATGTTTCAGAAAAGGTTAAGTTGTCATTTGCAAATACATCCTGTTATTCTCTAATCATTGTAACAGAGTTAGCAAAAAGCTCTTGATAGAGTAGACCTAACAGTCTTTTGTAAATCTCTTAACTGAGTACACACTCAAGTAGTGTTGTTAAAATCCTTTAACTAGGTAGATCTAGCTAATCTAATTGTTACTCCTAATAGGGTAAGATCACCAGAAGTGATCACAACTTGTAGCCCTAATAGGCAAACTTTATTATCTGCAGTAGTGAAGAATTCGTGGGTGTCATCCCCACCGCAGTTTTTACCTTCTAACAAGGGTTTCTGCGTAACCAAAATATTTGTGCTATGTGTTTTTGTGATGATTAGTTTACTGTCATACTTTACATATTGCATTATGTTTTATGTTTTTCTTTGGCATTTCTATCAAAGGGAGAGAAGGCTACAATATGAAAATCAGATTAGACAGAATCAAACAAGGTTACCAAGCAGTTCAGAGATAAGATTTTCACATAGCAAGGTGATATTTATTCAATACTTCATAGATCTATTTTAGACAAGGTTAAGTTGTCATTTGCAGATACATCATGTTATTCTCTAATCATTGTAACAAATTTAGAAAAATTCTCTTGACAGAGTAGACCTAACAGTCTTTTGTAAATCTCTTAACCGAGTACACACTCAAGTAGTGTTGTTAAAATCCTTTAACTAGGTACATCTAGCTGATCTATTTGTTACTCCTAACAGGGTAAGATCACAAGATGTGATCACAACTTATAGCCCTAACAGGAAAAATTTATTATCTACAGTAGTGAAGAATTTGTGGGTGTCATCCCCACCACAGTTTTTACCTTCTAACAAGGGTTTCTACGTAACCAAAATACTTGTGTTATGTGATTGATTTCATGCAATCTACATTTACAAGTTAACTAAATGAATGATGCATACAATGGATTCAATTGATATATGAGTTTACTATTGTTTTCTGATTGAGTTTTTGGAGTTAAGTTTTTGAGGGCACTAATTCACCCCTCCCCTCTCAGAACCCTGTCTCTCCATTCCAACAATTGGTATCAGAGCGCAGATCTCTTATTGAACGGTTTAATCACTGAAGAGTAAATATCTAACCATAGAGAGATACAAGTTGGAAAAAATAATAGAGAATCAAAAGATTCAAGTACAAATGTTCATTGAGTAGTAAAAACATGTCAAGGATGAATTGAAAAAGTTACTAGTATAGAGAAAGACCATGGCCATCGTGAAGAGGAGATTGATGGTCCATTTGAGAATTTAGGATCCAATTTAGGTAGTATTTATGACATCTCTGAAAGTTCTATATCTGATTTGTCTGAGAAAAACCTTCATTTGATTGAACAAGTAAAAGCCCTATAGATCGGTCAAGAATCACAGATGGTGAGAATGATTGATGTAATGAATAATGCTAGACAAGTAGAACAAGAAATGAATGTAGCTATTGAAGACAAAAGACATATGATTGAACAAATTCAAGCAAAATAAAATGAGATACAAAGACATACCGAGCATCATTTTGAAATATCCAATCAAATGATGATTATAAACCAAGAGATCAACTGAGTAAATGGTGAGTTGTAAAGAAAACTTGAAGACATTGGAGTACTCAGGGAAGAAAATGAAAAACTGAGAAATTGAAGAATACATGATAACACACTCTAGGAGATTCAAAGTAAAAATCTAGGAAATGCAGATACTAGATGAGAATCTAGCAGACATAGATGAGTCTAGTCAACTCATCTGGACCTCAATAGTTGAAGCTCGAGAGCAAGCTGAAAAGATCGCATTTGGAAAATTATCTAAAAACAGACAAAAATCAAAAGGTACAGGCATTCATATTGAAGATGCAGACCTGGAACTGAATAAAGAATAGGTAGATATATCAGATACAGAGGTACCTGATACCACAGATGCCACCGAAGACTTAAGTATTTCACATGATGCACTGGATCAAGTTGAGATCCAAATTATAGATAACAATACATTAGATGTACTCATTGAGGACATCACAAATGGTGATCTTGATGACCGAGATGATGATGAGGATGTGAACATTGTTGGAGACACAACATAAGAAGAATGTAATTTTACCGAGCCTGTAATCACATCATTACCAGGTGAACTTCCTATCTTGATGGAAGCTGTTGAAATTGTAACCAAGGAAAAACCCAAAGGCTCAAACCGTGAGCAACTGATGGACACATTAGGGGAACAAGAATCTGGAACACTGACATAAACAAATAAGCCTGAAGAAAAAGAGACAACAAAGATAGATATAAAGGGCCAAAATGACCCCAAAGCAACTGAGGCTACCCCACCTGACACAACATCAAAGGCTCCATCTCAGTCAACCGACACATAGGTTACCAAGGAGCACAAAAAGGAGGATATTGTGTCAACCAGGCAAGATACACAAAATATTGAGGAGAAAGCAATAATACCGTTTGTAAAGAACTCACCTCAAGAGCCAAAGAAGAAGAAGAAGAAGAAGAAGAAGAAGAAACAAGGAAAAGGGCCACTCACACTAAATAAAATCATAGTTATACTTGATTGTGACCCAAGGAACCTAAGCCTTGAAGATCTCAAAAAATATGGGGAGTTACATACAAGAAAAGAAACACAAGAAAAGATGACGATGGAATGCAAGAGCAAGGAGATATTGGAAAATGTAAGAGATATCTTACAATAGGTCTTACCCGAGGTACAGATTAATGAGGACACACCTAAAATGGACCAACTTTCTACCCTTGCAGAAGAAATAAATTCCCATGATGTTGAAGCTTAGAAAAGAATTGAAGAAAGGGCAGAATCAAAGATTCAACAAAAACTTGCAGATAAAATCAGCCAGGAAGTGGCAATAAACAAGGTGAAATTATCTGAGGTAATAATCAACATACAATCTATTACTCATTTAATTAGTTAGATATTGATTAAGCTTTGCACTGTGGAGACCTTCACTGCTGAGATCAGTGAGAATTAAAAAGTTGGATACCAAAATCCAAGCCAGTGCACAAGCAACCTTAACCGAGCCAGATGCTTTTGCTAAGCATATATTGAAGGTTTAAAAACTTAAGTGGTTAAGAGTAGATTTGAGGAAGGAGGAAGAAAGGATAAGTGACCAGGTCACCGAGCTACAAACTGAGTTTCTTCCTTACTTGAAAATTTTTGAGAAATACATTGTCAAAGCACAAACACTTGTTGCAACACTAGAGATTTCTATGTTGGAGAATATATTTGACATGCATGCACAAGTTGGTCTTGAGAAGATTTCTCTAACCAACTTGAAAGAGGAATGGGAAAACCTCTTGGATTCTTTAAAGAAAACCCATCAACATATTTTTGATAAATTGTAAGTATACACTTTTGTATTTGGCATTAATATCAAAAAGGGGGAAAACTAATGTATATGAAAAATTATGTAAATAAATGATAAGTGTACTACATACTACCGGGAGCATGCACCGAGGGGGAGAAATTTTTGAAATTTTGTTAAGTTATGGTATCTATGTATATATGGAAAAGTAAGAACAATTTTTGAGACATCAGGTCTATATACATTCAAGGTTTTGATACTAATGCCAAAGGGGGAGATTGTTATCTCTATTTGAACATTAAGGATTTTCATTAGTATCAAAGATGATCAGTTGGTTACCTATGCTATCTAGTCGGTAAAAGGAAGTACTAAAAGCTATACATGCTAGTCGGTTAACTACATAAGCCTTCACATCGAGTTATCTCAAGGTAGGACTGAGAACAAAAAGATAATAGTTCTAACTGAACACCAGAGAAATTTTACCAAGCATCAGTGTATACCGATACTGAGCGTCAGTAAACACTGAGCAGACTAAACACTGAGCACCAGTGTAACTACTGAGCAATATTGATAGTGTTTGCTGAGCAATTCTAGAAATGACATAGTAATCAGTTTTGACACATCTATCTATGCAGATGGTTACAAAAGAATCATAAAATGTTTTACCAAGATCGAGGATCATTTATTGTAGATGTAATCATTAATTATGATGATGATATCTATGTAATTGCTAGATCTAGGTTATTTTTGTACACCGTAGATCTTAGGGTTTTTCCTAAGATATTGTAACCTAATTTTGTTAAGCGGCAATAGCAGTATGCTATATAATTGTAATTCATGTCATTTTGACAAGAGGATGATATACATGGTATGAAAAAGAGAAGGAGATCTTGAAGCAAGAAGCCAACTTCAAGACATCAGTTATCAGATAGAGAAGAGTAGAATACAGAGACATTCAGATTAGATAGAATCAGACAAGGCTACCGAGAAGTTCAGAGATAAGATTTTCACATATCAAGGTGATATTTATTCAATACTTCATAGATATGTTTCAGACAAGGTTAAGTTGTTATTTGCAGATACATCTATTTATTCTCTAATCATTATAATAGAGTTAGCAAAAATCTCTTGACAGAGTAGACCTAACAGTCTTTTGTAAATCTCTTAACTGAGTACACACTCAAGTAGTGTTGTTAAAATCTTTTAACTAGGTAGATCTAGCTAATCTAATTGTTACTCCTAACAGGGTAAGATCACCGGAAGTGATCACAACATGTAGCCCTAACAGGAAAACTTTATTATCTACAGTAGTGAAGAATTTGTGGGTGTCATCCCCACCACAGTTTTTACCTTCTAACAAGGGTTTCTGCGAACCAAAATACTTGTGTTATGTGATTGATTTATTGTTTGATTTCATGCAATCTACATTTACAAGTTAACTGAATGAATGATGCATACAATGGATTCAGTTGATACATGAGTTTACTACTGTTTGCTAATTGAGTTTTTGGAGTTAAAGTTTTTGAGGGCACTGATTCACCCCTTCCCTCTCAGTACCCTATCTGTCGATTCCAACACTTTCAACACCATAATGCTTGTAGATTGATGTCTTATCAAATATTAGCTCAACACTTATCTATGGTTGAAAGTATAAATTCCCACCCCACTAGTGGGACATATCACAAAAACAAGCTATAGAAGGAAAATTTCATTAAACACCTTTGAACAAAGGACATTCATTCAAAGGTATAAAACTTACCATGTGTTAATGAGGTTAGAATGAAGGCATAAGGGTTTCACTATTGATTTTTTTTTTCATTTTTAATGTTCCACACCCAAATACCCATGGCAAAGGATTGTTGATTGGAGGTGTCCTGAACTAGAGATACCTTCCAACAAAAGGCATATGAAAAAATATGTCCTTAAATTATATATGCACATGCACACATACACATGCATGCATGCACATGCACACATACACATACACATGCACATGTTGAATAGAAAACATTTCTCTATTTTTTATAGGAAAATATTACTGTAAATTATAATTAATTTGAATTAAAATTATACAACATTAAAAAATATATGTCCCAGATATTGGTTTTATGGGCTATATTTAAGTAATTGTGAATTTCACTTTTTTTTTAATTCTTTTTATATAATGCCAAAAAATATCACTCATTAAAAATACTATAAATATAAGAAAGAAGCTATTATTAAATGTTTAAAAAACTAGATGAATTATTTTCTAGATTTTAAAATATGTATTTTCCTACGCACAAGATCTTAAAAATCACTAGAATATCATTCATAATGTTTTACTTGTTAGAATGACAAAAATTTAAAAAAAGGTTTAAAATGATCTATTTTTTTCACTTAAATGCTGTTAGCCTAAATATATATATTTCATAGTAAATACGAGCTTGTATAGAGCATGATATACAAGAGGAGCTGGAAGGACACTGAACAATAGACTATATAGTGTCTATTACACTAGGGGAGCCAGAAAAAATTCACAAAAAAATAGACATTAATAAGAATTGACAACAAAAAAGAGACGGGCCAGATGTTATCAACAAAATTTCAAATACTTCCTTCCAGAGATACGAGGAACCAGAATGAACTTAGACCAGGAATCAACATAGAAACTATTAATTTAGAAGATGTGCGAGCTCTATCCATCTTATTTGACATCCACCACCTTGTGTTCCTTTTCTTATGGGTGAGATGGGTTGACAATTGCCTTTGAGAATTACTTAAATTAAAAATAGAACACATTTTTATACTACCACACCAAACTCAATTTGATTTTCTTAAATTAAGATATAATATCAGAGATTACTACATTACTATCTAGATCATGTACCATTCTTACCCACTCAACAAATAATTAAAAGATAATTTATTAAACTAATTAAAAAACTTATTAATTGAATGTCAATATCAACATTAAAGAAACAACGAGGCTAATCATAGTACTTATTTATCCTCCACTTTTGTGTTTTCTTCTTCTCACACATGTACCATGCCTTCTTTTGTACCTTTGATTCTAATAACTTTATTATTATTGTTATCATAGATTATCTACTCACCTAAATATCTAATAATTTTCATCAAACATATTTTCTATTGCATGATTTATAATAAAAAGCTTTGCGTCATGTTATTTGCATTATCACTCATCCAAGATATCAAGAGATATGATTTTGTACTAGCTAGTCTAAAAAGTCTTATTAGAGAGAATGCCCAATGATGTGGACAAGCACTTTACCCTTTTGAATTTCACTTCAATGATTCTCAACCAAAAAAGATTTGAATAAATTAAATCAAGCAAAAAATTTTTGAATAAAGGGAGGTCTTATCATCCCTTGTCAAAGCTTTTTTAATTTAATTGATAATAATTATGTTGATATGTGTTCTTTGAGTAATGAGTACTCATAAAAGGGTATAGATTACTAGTTATCATCAAATAAATTTTGATTATATTTTTAAAGATAATGTTCAAAATATTAGAAAATTAAAAAAAATATATAATGTTTTAAATATTAGAAAATAAAATGATGTATTTATTTTGATTAGCGTTATGACATTTTAATAATTATTCATATTATTGTATTTCTTTTTTCAAGTTTTAACAATATTTTGTAATATTAATATTTTCCTAGACTAGGTACTAGACATGATTTGTTTTGATAATTTTATTAAAAATATATAATTTTTGTATACTTCACATTGGTGTTAGTAGTTTATAGCCATTGTGGGCAAAAAATGTATTTTTATTATATAGATTTATTGGGAAATTTTTTGCCATTACATTACATATATCCAAGTTTGATCTATTGTATATTGATCACAACTTGATCTATTATTCATTTGAAAAATGCTAAGCATTAAAATCAAAAGACCACTTACAGACCAAAACAAAAATAAAAAGATCACTTAGCTTCTTCTTACAAGTGGTAATTATAATTGCATTATGTATAAAGTTTCAAATCAATTTTCTTGGGTGGGTTCTTTGATTGATTGATTTTGGAGGAAGGGGGGGTTGTGTTGTTTGATTGTGTTTTGTGTTCTCACTTGTGCTCCTATTTTTTTTTTCTATTGATTATAGCTTATAAACATACAAAGTATCACTAAATATTCAAATTTCAGTATTGTCTTGCTAGTAATTACAAACCCATAGGAAAGAACAAAATACAAAGTTCTATGACATCATATTATATGATATGTATAACTTGACTACAAAATATTAAATATCTTGATCTAAGCATTTAGAAAATGAAGATTCTAGGTGGTTGGCCTGCCAACAACTGGTGGATTGAATATTCCAACATCTGGATCTTCAAGAGGTACAACATTGGGAACAATTTGGGGGTAACCGGGACCTGCAGGGAGCTCATATGTGCAATTGGTAGAAGGTGCAGTGAGAGTATCAGATGGTCCTCCAAAATCAGTAGTAGTGGGTGTAGTCCTATGAGTAGATGGTCCTACAAAATGAGTAACAAAATGAACAACAACAATAGTAGGTACTACAAGAAAGTCAGTAGGAAAATTTGTAGTATGAACATCAAGACTAGGGGCACTGGCTTGGTTAGTAACATGGTTCTCAATTCTACTATCTATGGTAATCTCCTTGTTCCTCTTTTCATCTTTCAGTTGTCAGATGAACTCTGCAAGTATAAAATCAAACTCATCTTTCTTTGTGGCTGGTTTAATAATGGTGTATCTGTATGCTACTTCATTCCTGTCAATCAAAACCCTCCCATAATTGATAAGGTTAATAATTTTTTTCTCCTTCAACTTCATAATGAGTATTGTGACCTACGATGCAATGTTATAGTAAATGAGTCTTCATAGATACCTATTAAGATGCCTTTCCTTCCCACTAAAAAAATCATTATTCCTAAGTTTCCATATATTCCATAACAAGAGAGAATAAATTATAGACAAAAATGAATTGCTAAATTTGTTGTTGCTCAAAATAGTTTTAGAAATCACATAAGTAAAATCAAGGTTTCTGTTCAATACCAATCCAAAGATACCCCATATTTATCTTGCAAAAATACATTCAAAAAAGACATGGAAAACATATTCACAACATATGCATACAAACCATATATTATGTTCACCATTAGGCTTCTTCAAAGGCAATCTATGTAGAAAGAGGTGCCATAGGAAACAAGAAATATTAGGTTCAATCATATGGTGCCTAAGGTTAAAGAGAAATTTTCTCCATGTAGGTTGATCAAAATTCATGTTCCATTTGGTGTTTAAGTGCTCAATAATGTCCAACTTGTGGGTGAGGATCCTGTAGATAAGCTTGGATTGGGTTGTAGAGAGGGGCGTACCATTAGGCCATTTGTAATTAAAAACTCTATCAACAGGATTACCATAGGGCTTGGAAAGGTTACGGAAAGCACATGAGTCCCTCAAGAAAGTATAGGTTCTCCACTAAGTAAGGGAGAAGTCAAATTTTTTAGCCATCATTCCAGCTAACAAGTCTACCATCCTAGATTATGTCTTGAAAGTAGTTTATCCCTTTGGAGGCCCACTTTTTTGCTGAACATCCTTGAAGAATAGAAATGGGCTTGCTTCCATGGGACATGTTCTACCACACCAACCTTTCACCATAGATATCATTATTTTGATCAAACAAGATATTTCCAGAGATATGACTTCTCACATAACTCCAACTCTTCCAGATAGATTTGAAAACATTAAATCTTTCAACCCTCAGATCAAGATTAAAAGAAAAAAGGTCATTCAAATGGAGTCTCTTCCATGATTTATCTTGGATTGGGACTAATCTACTAATGTTATGTTTGACTAGGAATTTTCATGGTTCACCACCTTGGGTGGCCTTAGAAATCCACTTGAAAACTAGGGCTATACCTTGAATCCTCATATCCTTTGGGCCCAAACCACCAAGTTCCTTACTTCTAGTACACCATTCCAGCTAACAACATGAATTTTCTTTCCTCCTTTCCCATTAGACCATAGAAAGTATCTGATGATTTTCTGAATATAGTTAATCTATCCCTAATTGAACAACCATGCAAAAGAGTAATCAATAGAGTATGAGGAGAGATATTTTGGAAAACCTAAAATTTTCTAGCCAGAGAGAGATATAGTTTATTTCATTTATTCAATTTGTTTTCAATTTTGGACTTGACCCAATCCCACATATCATTTAAATTAGGATTGATAGAAAAAGGGTTTTCCAGATACCTAACCAAGTGATTAGATCCCCCTTAAGAGATAGAAAATATGTTACACCATGTTGGTGGGGTTTCCTCCCAGTCCAATAGAATAGATTTGGCCAAAGAGATCTTGCTACTTGAGGCAACATAAAATACATCTAATTTTCTCATGAGGTTACCCATATTTAGCTTGTTTAATTGAAAAATAATAGCCGCATCATTTGTAAATTGGATACTGGAAAGCTCATCATTGATGGGAAGAATATAGCCACATACTATGGGAGAGAGGGTCTTATCTCTTGGGAGGTAATGAAAGGAATCAACAACAATGACAAAGAGGGTTGGAGAAAGAGGGAAACCTATCCTGATTGACCCAGTGAGCTCAAATTGTTTAGATTTGGTCCCATTAATCTCAACTCCAACTAGAGATCGATTCGTGAGTGTAGAAACCATGTGATAGAAAAAAGGGGGATTTAACCTAGACTGTCCAACATCATTCTAATGAAATTCCATTCTATTATGTCATAATATTTTTCATAGTCAATCAAAAGCATGCCAACTTACTGATTTGAGGCCTTAGCCCAATCCATGGCTTCTTAACAAGTTATCAATTTTCTAGAATGTATCTGCCTTTGAAAAATACTATTTTGGAAGTGGTGATAACATGGGGTAAAATATTCTTGATTCTTAAGGTTAGTACTTTAGCCAAGATTTTGTAAGAAATATTCAATGAGGTGATGGGTCACCAATTCTTGATCAAAGTTTTGGATCCATCCTTTGCGATAAGGTTTTGTATCGTCTTAAAATGGAAGCACTTCCATGATAAGAGCATTTAGCCCTCTGAGTAAGTGGTCTGGGGTCATGTTAAGCACCTTGATCAAGTCTTTTCATGTATTTGGCTTTCTCCTTGCTTTCCACTTCTTTCCTGCATTTGATTTCTTCATTCTAGGTGAAATTAGGGATAGGATCTCAAGGATTCTCCTGAATTTCCCTTTTCCCATGGCTCTATTTTCTAGGTAGGACTTAGAAATAAGTCCTCCTGGCCTTCATCATAGTTATCATAGGATTTTATGCTTATCCCTGGCATTCTGTCCCTGTTTGATATCATTTCTAGGTCTCTCGGCATCCCTGGGACCTCCTGTCCTGGTTCTGACTGAATCTGGGCCCAGGGTCAAATTCAAGGTTGATCATGACTAGGTCAAGATCGAGGTCATACCTAACTAGGTCAGTCCCAACCTTGATTTTTCCCCCTTCAAATTTCTAGAATCCTTGATTTTCGGGCATCAAGCTTTCGGGATATTTATTTTCCTGCCTCTGAGTTGGCCATTTCAGGTTTCATGATGGTAAATCCTCTAATTGCATTTAATATAGGTATATTTTCTAAAGGTTAGGACCTAATTAAGATTTAATTCTCCAAGGTGGCTCCTCTACAGGATTGTGCCCTAGTTCACTATAAAAGGAGGCCTTCCTCTCTCATTTTATCATCCATTATTCACATCACATCTCAAGAAATTTCATGAGTGAGCTCTCAAGTGCAAGCAAGTGAATTCAAGCATTCAAGAAAGTCTTCAAGTATTCAAGTGGTCAAGCATCCATCCATCAAGGAGATCCATTGTTAGCTATTGAAGGATTCAATCTCTTTGGAGCCCCCTTTGATGATCCATCCTTCTATATTCACTCAAGCCTCCTCATATGAAAAGATCAATTCAAGATTGGTGTTGAAGATCAAATGCCATTGATTGGAGACATCCTACATTCATTCTACATCCATTGAAGCATTCCTACTTGTGGATTTGAGGATTCAAATCCTCTACCAGGACTTCAACATAAGCCAGGTGATTTGTTCCAATTACTTTGTTTATGCACACTATATTTCAATTCAATTTCAAGGTTAATTCCTAAACTGGGGTTTGACCAAGGCAAACCCCCCATACAACAAAAACCCCCATTTTCTTGCACGTACAGGTGCGGAATTTCGATTTTGAGCTCAAATTTGGATACCCTTTTCGGTGAACTTCTGAGATGTATGAACAGAATCAGAATCGGCCTTCAAATAAAGAATGTATTATTTGACCTTTTATGAGGGTCAAAGTTGACTTGAGCTCATCTTGGAGAAAGATTTATGGGTTTTCTCTGTCTCGGTATTTACAGTCCAAAACAAGTTGCAGAAATGCTTGAAAGTACACATAGACATCAAAAATTGATATTTTCCAGATCTGTCGTAATTTGAGGTTAGTATTTGTATTTCAATTATTTTAGATTTCAAGCATAATTATTTTATAGGGAAACATTGGTCTCTCTCTCTATTTCATATTCTTCATAATTTGATTCGATTGTGCATTAACCTCTTGGTTGATCAAATTGGATCTCTCTTTTGGGAATTTGGATTTGGGAATAGATCTCATATTTCCCCACACATCTATCTATCCACACACTTACACATATAGAGGTGATTCCAAATTACCTCTATTCATTTTGGTGAACCCGACGTACTTACTCTCTTTTCTTTTGTGGAATTGGATGCCTTATTGTGCTTTCCTTTTATCTTGTTAGTATTAGATTTTTCCTTTGTGCATGCTAATTATATTTCATATTCATGCTTTATGTGTTCTTAGTTTAGTTCATTTACATTACATTGGTTTATGAGATTTACTACCACTATTCCTACTTATAACATTCTAGTTAGAAGAAGTCGTAGACTCATGGGTGCCTTTGATCCTGAATCTTCCTCTCCTTTCCTTAGGATCCCGGATGATAACTTGATTCTTCATGATTCCAATCCCACTATGGAGCAAAACTCTTCTCACTCATCACATGATGAGGATGACGCTTTAAGAGTTTCTCCTGAACAAGTCCAAAAACTTTCCAATGAACTTGATAAAATGGGTAATTGGCTTATTCATGAGAACCATAATCAAGATTCCATTCAAGCTATAGAGGCTCTTAAGAAAGTTCTCCATGATAGTGATCAAGGTGTTAACCTCTTGCGTGGTATTACTCACCTTGTGCATTCAAATGTTAAACCTTTAGTTCAAGAAGCTCAAGATTTAGGGTTGATTCCTCCTATCACTAGTGTTGGACCTCCTTCTAATCCTTTACTTAGTATTCCTACCTATACTCCTCCTTTTGTGACTGTGACAGTTCCCTCTATTCCTATGAGTGTTTCTCTTGTGTCCCTTCCTACATCACAACCTTCATATCATAATTTTCCTTTTACTTATTGCAATCCACTTCCAACTGTAGTTCCTAGTGTTTCTCTAGTTGTGTCTTCTATTCCTACAACTTCTTACACTTTACCTAGTGTGTCCAATGTTCCTACTCCTCCCATTTCCTCTAATAATTCAACAATCATCAATTTAGCTCGGACTGTGTCATCCTTACAACAACAACTTGCTTCCTTAACTCAAAACAAGTTTAGTATTCCTACATGTGACATGGGAAGTCCCTTGTCACAGGATATTTTTGTACTCCTATTCCTTAGCAATGTGAGATGCCTCATCTTGAGAATTATAATGGAAAAGGAGATCCTATTCATTATGTTAAAACATTTCAAATCCTTTGTAGTGATTATGCTCATGACCATAGGATTTTAGCCAAACTGTTTGCTAGAACCTTCCATGACAAGGCCTTACAATGGTATTGTTCCTTGCCTACTTATTCTATTGATTCCTTTCCGCAACTTGCTAATGCCTTTATTCAACAATTTCAAAACAACATTGGCCCGCAAGTGTCTTTGACTGATTTGATGCATTGTAAACAAAGTGCTAAAGAAAAATTGACTGAATTTATTGGTAGATTTAAGAATTTGTATGCTCAGATTTCCTATCCTGTTCTTGATATGAATATTCAATGTATGTTTATTTCAAATTTGCAAAAGGATATTAGAGGTAAGATTCTTCTTACTGAATTTACCTCTTTTCAACAACTTTGTGCAGTGCTTCATCATTATCAATTACAAGTGAGTCAATTTGAGAGCAACACTCCAATGGCTCCTGTTCCAGTTGATAAGAGTGATGCTGCTCCTAATCCAAACAAATTTCAAAAATTCAACAACTATGTCAAGATAAACAAACAAATGAATGCAGTTACTGATCAAGTTGCTGTTGCATCTCACAATGCCACTTTTGCATCCACTGCTTTTTGATTAAATCGTATGTTTACTCCTCTTTCTGAATCTTTACATGCTATTATGAATAGGTTGTTAACTGCTAATATTATTACTTTACCTCCTATTTGACCTCTTTTACCTATCACGATTGCCTCTAAATCTTTTGATCAAAATGCTTTTTGTCAATATCATCGTCAGAATGGTCATGATACTAAGAAATGTTATTCTTTAAAACATAAGGTTCAAGACTTAATTGATTCTAAGGCTTTATCTATTGATAATCTTGATGATAGTGGGAACAAATCTATCTCTCCTCCTAATCAGAACCTTCAATCTATACGAACCCTTTACCTACGCATGATACTAACACTATTGCTCAGCCATCTACTATGGAAATTGTGTATGATTCAAAGATGGATGATCTCAATCATGTTGTTAATCAAGTGGAGCATGTTGTTCAATCTGTATCTCCACCTCAAACTCAACTTCAATCTCAACCTTAGATTCAACCTCAAATTCAATCTCAAACTCGACCAAAACCCAAAACTAAAATGAAAACTCAACCTAAACCTTGACAACAATTTAAGAATAAAAGACCTCGGGAACTTTTGATTACCTTTGATGACTCTGAGACTATTCAAGCTCCTAATGGTCCCCTTTACATTGCTGCTAGGATTTCTCAAAAACCTACTCATGGTTGTCTTATTGATTCTACATCCTTAGTCAATGTTATCACTGAAGAAAATATTTTTATGAAAAGCTTACAATGTGACTTTTATGATACATCAAATGTGTGGATTCAAACTTACAATGGTTTTCTTTATCCATCATTTGGTTCTATTACTTTACTGATTGAACTTTGTGGAAAAATTGTGAACACTACCTTTGTTGTTGTTCCTACTTCTGATCAACTTCAAGTTAAGCTAGGTTTGCCTTGGTTGAATGCCATGCATGCTATTGCTTCACCTATCCATAAGTGTCTTAAGTTCATTCATGATGGAAAAGTGAAGATGATTAAGCATAGTTTATATCAACCTTCTAGGCCTAGAGATTGTGCTACTCTAGATTTCTTTTGGCCTTCATTACCTAATTCATGTCCTCCTCGACCTGATAATCTTTTTTGATCATATCAAGCTTATAAACATTGTAAGATTCTTGAATTAAGCATACCTCCTATGGATCTTAATTGTAGTCTTTTACCTACACCTTCTATACATCCTTTAACTATGACTTCTAGCTCTGTTAATCAAGTTCCTTCTACCAAACCTATCAAAGATCCTGTGATTGTTTCTCCTATGGTTAATAATCCTATTGATCTTCCTAAAGAACCTGTGAAGGATCTTATGATTTTTCCTCCTAGTTCTCAACCTATTTCAAATAAATCAAAACGTAATCAATCTACTAATGAATGTCATAAAAAGTGTCATGCTCATGCTAAAGCTCAAAGATCTTTACTTTCCTCGGAAAAACCTATGCATAATGTGGTAGAACAGATTGTTACTAATAATGATGTTCACATGCATGATTATGATGATTCTATTCATATCTTAGATCCTATTTTGATTAATTTGGATGAAGAAGATACTCTTGATGATACTGATGATGTTAATGGTGAATATGAAACTATTGACATTGACATTGATTTACATAATATGCTTTCATCACAATTGACTCTTACACCTAGTATCGACCATAGTGATTCTCAAGAGGATCCTTGTTTGGAACTGGCTATCATTCCTACTTTGTTGGATATAGTCCCTCTTGCGAGTTACCCACCTTCCCTAAATGATATACAATGAGATGGGGAGAGTAGGTGACACACTTGATCGATTTGTCCTTCGTGGTAGCTTTGTTGTGTGTTTTCTTGCTGTACTGTGCTTCTCTCGTAATGTGTTTGCTAAATGTTGTTAGATTCTTTTATACGATCTTTGTTACTTAGTTGGTGCAAGGTGATGAAGGAATCAAAACTGTTGTTCAAATTATTCTATATGTATCTTTATTCTTCTATGTGTTGTTCAATGTTATGTTGTAAATGTGCTATTGTTCGTAAATGTTTCCTTTTGTAATTTGCTTGGATTTGAGATATGGTAGCACTAATTCTTTTTGGTTTCCATGTCATGGTCTGAAAAGATTTTCCTTCGTATATCTTATGTGATCTTTCCTCCTTTGTGATTGTAGTTCTACTTTCTTTGGGGAATGATGTCAATTCATTTGCAATAATATCATATATATATTATCTTATGATCATACTGACCCCATGGTAGGTAGATCCCTTCTATGTTCTTTGTATGTTTCTGTGATATTTCCCTTGATTTGTCTTCATTTGGGGGCATCTTGACATGGAAACGTAATCAGTGGAGTTGTTTATGTTTCTGTTAAATCCATTGCTCTTGTTAAAGTGTCAGCAATGACTTTAACATGGGGGCATACACTCTACTCACCTGTTGCACACACAGAGTTTTCAATACACACATATTATGTTTCAAGATACTTTCTTTTCCCTTTTTGGATTAGTAACTAATCCTTAAAGCATGGATTTATATTTTAGGATCTCTTGATCCCTCCAGTTTCAAATACACATATATTTTGATCCCTTAAGGTCGGAGGTGTCCTTAAGACTGGATCTCTTTTGTTTTTATGTTTATTCTTATGGAATAGAATATTCCTAAGAATGAATCCTTGATGGGTTAACTAGTGAGCAGCCACATTCACTAGGTGGTTCAATTCCATCTTTCCATTGCACCATTTTCTTGTGTGGTTCACAATGGGACATAAGTTCTCATTGGGTGAGGTAATCACACCTTCTTTCTCTAGAGATGTCTCTCTTATTGTGATCTAGGAGTTGACTCCCTGGGGGCTTAAGGTTTCCCTTTATTCCTTGGATTACGATAAGATTATCTTTTCATTCTAATCTCCTTTACCAAGAGTTTGCATCAAGTCCATACTCTTGCTAAAGTGGGGGCTTAATGTATCATCTTAAAATGGAAGCACTTCCATGATAAGAGCATTTAGCCCTCCAAGTAAGTGGTCTGGGGTCATGTTAAGCACCTTGATCAGGTCTTTGCATGTATTTGGCTTTCTCCTTGCTTTCCACTTCTTTCCTGCATTTGATTTCTTCATTCTAGGTGAAATTAGGGATAGGATCTCAAGGATTCTCCTGAATTTCCCTTTTCCCATGGCTCTATTTTCTAGGTAGGACTTAGAAATAAGTCCTCCTGGCCTTCATCATAGTTATCATAGGATTTTATGCTTATCCCTGGCATTTTGTCCTTGTCTAATATCATTTCTAGGTCTCTGGGCATCCCCGAGACCTCCTGTCCTAGTTTTGACTGAATCTGGGCCTAGGGTCAAATTTGAGGTTGATCCTGACTAGGTCAGGATCAAGCTCAAACCTGAATAGGTCATGATCAAGGTTGTACTTGAATAGGTTAGTCCCAAACTCAATTTTTCCCCCTTCCTTCAAATTTCTAGAATCCTTGATTTATGGGCATTGGGCTTTCGGGATATTTGTTTTCCCGCCTCTGGGTTGGCCATTTCAAGTTTCAGGATGGTAAATCCTCTAATTGAATTTAATCTAGGTATATTTTATAAAGGTTAGGACCTAATTGGGATTTAATTCTCCAAGGTGGCCCCTCTACAGGATTGTGCCCTAGTTCACTATAAAAGGAGGCCTTCCTCTCTCATTTTATCATCCATTATTCACATCACATCTCAAGCAATTTCATGAGCGAGCTCTCAAGTGCAAGAAAGTGAATTAAAGCATTCAAGCAAGTCTTAAATCATTCAAGTTTTCAAGAATCCATCCATCAAGGAGATCCATTGTTAGCTATTGAAGGATTCAATCTCTTTGGAGCCCCCTTTGATGATCCATCCTTCTACATTCACTCAAGCCTCCTCATATGCAAAGATCAATTCAAGATTGGTGTTTAAGATCAAATGCCATTGATTGGAGACATACTACATTCATTATACATCCATTGAAGCATTCCTACTTTTGGATTTGAGGATTTGAATCCTCTACAAGGACTTCAACATAAGCGAGGTGATTTGTTTCAATTACATTGTTTATGCACACTATATTTCAATTCAATTTCAAGGTTAATTCCTAAACTGGGGTTTGACCAAGGCAAACCCCCCATACAACAAAAACCCCCATTTTCTTGTAGGTACAAGTGCATAATTTTGGATCTGAGCTCAAATTTGGATACCCTTTTCGGTGAACTTCCGAGATCTGCGAACAGAATCAGAATCGGCCTTCAAATAAAGAATGTAGTATTTGACCTTTTATGAGGTTCAAAGTCGATCTGAGCTCATCTTGGAGAAAGATTTCTGGGTTTTCTCTATCTCAGCATTTCCAGTCCAAAATAGGTTGCAGAATTGCCCAAAAGTACACACAGACATCAGAAATTGACATTTTCCAGATTTGCCCTAATTTGAGGTTAGTATTTGTATTTCAATTATTTCAAATTTCAAGCATTATTCCTTTATAGGTAAACATTGGTCTCTCTCTCTCTTTCATATTCTTCATAGATTGATTCAATTTTGTATCAACCTCTTGGTTGATCAAATTGGATCTCTCTTTTGGGAATTTGGATTTGGGAATAGATCTCATATTTCCCCACACAGCTATCTATCCACACACTTACACATATAGAGGTGATTCCAAATTACCTCTATTCAGCTTTATAATCCCTAAATTGATCTGTGAGCCCAAGGATTCTTGCACAAAATCCTACTTCATATGCCTGCAAGATTTCAACACCTATCAATGAAATATTTTCTTTGTAGAACTCAACCAGTAACCCATCTAGTCCAGGAGCCTTGTCATTACTCATCTTAAGTATGGAATTATTTATCTCCTCCACTGATATGTTCTTGCTAAGGAGTTCAACATCCTCAGTAGATACTCTCTTGGGAATGATTTATCTAATCTTATTTATGGCTATAAACATGGAATGATCAACTTCTTCAAATGTAAAATGTTTCTTATAAAAGGAGGCAAAAGTACATAAAATTTCTTCTTGGGAATAATTTTTTTTACCATATTCATAGAGATAGTTTATCTTGTCTCTAGAGTCCTTTCTCTTAAGGATCTAAAAAAAGAACTTTGACCCTTTATCTCCTTGATAGAGCCAGTTAGCTTTGACCCTAGTCCTCGATCCTTAGATTTTTCTATGTTGCAGTCTCCTAAGAGAATCCCTAGAAAGGGATAAAGTGTCCATAGAACCAAGGTTAGTTGAATCAGTTTGCACCCTCTTCTCTGCCTCACATAATGATTCATGAAGACTAGATTCCTCTCTCCTAGAGTCTTTGACCCTTTCCTTCCCCACAACCTAAAAAAAAGTCTTCCAAGAGCTAATGTTCTATGCCCAGCTCTCCCTTTCACTATCATTCTTGTCAACACAAGAATTAAACCATCTTATCACACTAAATGCAATAGTGACATCTTCATATTTTAGTAGGGATATATTGAGTGCAAAACCATATCTTTTCCTACCCACTGGAGAGGGCCTATCCAAGGGGAATATAGTAGATGATTAGAAATGGAGAAGGGAATAACTTTGACAGATTTCCCATTGGGATCCTTAGTGCAACTGAAGGTATCTTTATTCAAGTAGAATCTATCTAATATGAAATGAATCCTCTTATTTCCCTTTTAGAAGTTAGATCAGGTGTACTGTATACCATCATTATCTTCCTTGCACCCAGCTAGTTGGTACACAAGTTTAATGTTTCCAATCATTCACCTGATTTATCTTGGGGTCTTTCAATCATATTGAAATCCCTTGCAATTACCTAGTGAATGTCCTTAAGGTTGTACAACCACTTCCATAGTTCAATTCTTTCACCATGATCATTTGAAGCATAAATAAAGAATATACCATATTCTAAGTTATTGTGGTTGAGAATGACCCATAGGGCTCTATTACAAGGGGAGAAGCCCCAATTAGTCATAAATTTTCTCCACTTAGGACCAATGAGTATTGAGGTACCAACCTTCCCTTCGATGATTGCTAGAAAATGTCATTGCACCCTGCCAAATTCATTTGAGATATATAATGTGAAACCCACAACCTCGACTTATTGTAGGAGTAGAATATCAATGTATTTGAATATTATGATAAATCTCTTAATTACATATTTTCTGTTAGGGGATTCTAATCCCCTAACTAACATTATAGGATGCTTATTTTAAATTCATTGGAAAATTTTAGTAATCTGTCTCCATGGGAGCTTGAAAGATCTTGAAATGATTGGGTAAATTACTCTAGATTTAGATGGTTTTAGATTTCCATTGATTAGAGGGGGTCTTCCTCCTTTCTTATTGATAAAAATCTCCCCTTCTTCCATAGTATTCTAAATATTATCCATCTTTTTAGATTTACTTCTTCTTACATGTTTCTTAGCATTGAACACAAAAAGATCAGGACACTCCTTCTCTATGACATCAGAGACAATGGCCAACTCTCTACCCTAACCAACACCAATGCAAAGATCATTTGAGTTCACCACATTGTCTACCTCCAATCCATTTTATTGGGTAGGGATGGATTATTGGGAACCATTGCCCTGTATCTTGGGTTGATACTACCATACACTGGGGGGGGGGGGGGAGTAGAGATGGAGGATAGGAATAACAATCATGGAGAAATCATTGAGCCTATCCTCTTTATCATAGGCTTGTTTAATCACATCAAGCCCATCAAGTGAGTGATCGGAATACACCACATCAAGATTATTATCAAATGAATCCTTAGATTTTTGCATTGGATCAACTGAATATTTAGGTCTATGGGTTCAAGAGAAGCATTACTAACCAGAGGAGTGGATGGGAGATTCACAACAAAAGGTGTATGGTGGAAAGAGGGGAGGGGAGGGGTCAAGGGAAATAGAATAATGCGAAACAATGGGCCTATAAATATGAATAGACTTCTTTTTGACCTTCTCTAGGGATAGCAATTGAGCATTCAAAGTCTTGTGTTTAGGCTTGGGAGATTTGGTTTGAAGGCCAAAATCCAGAGTGTGGACATGCAGAAGGTCCTTACGCACCGATAAGTTAGGGTCAACACTGGTGGGTGGAGAAAATTTGTTATCAAAGTTCAAATTTAGGGCATCCAATGATGCACTAATTTCTTCAAAAGTTTTTCAATCTCAGAGAGGGAATCGGTTTCTTAGAGGCACTGGCCTAGAAGGTTTAAGCAACTGGGTTCAAGGGTTAGGGAATTTTAGAGCTTTTTTGGGTTTTGGGAAGAGGAGGGAGTTTTTTTTTTAATAGTGGGAATTCATGCCTCTTACGACCCTCCTTCCTACACAGATAACACACATTGATACTGCCAAAAAAGGTAAGGGGTCATGAAACAAGGTGATCCTTCAAGTCAAACCAAATCTTCTCAAGAAATTTTAGACCTGGATTCATAGAGACCAAGACCTGAGCATCTGTATTAGGGATTAGGGTATTGGATTTATCAATATGAATCACTTTACCAATGGGTTCTAAGGCTTGAGGAAGAAAATTCCAAAGATACAATGGAAAGTTCCCAATTGTGAGTCACCTAAGGCATGAAAGTGCCAACACTTCATCATGAATGACATTAAAAGACCAAGGAATGATTCAAAAATCACAAGAACCAATCCTCTAGAATTTTTTTTATCATCAATCTCTTTTTGCAAGTTAGGGTTATTGAAAAAAACCAAGAATAAACCTTTTTGCAGCATGAGAAAATAAGAAAAATGAAACCCTAATCTCTTTTCCTAAACATTATGGAGCCAATCATCTAAGAAATTGCTCAAAGGTAATTTTGCAACATATACAGAGAAGAAAATAAAATAACAAAATACCTAAGCCTATTCTTTTCCTACTCTATGGCTATGGACATCTGCTCATTAGGCTTAACAATGAATTCAGAAGAAGGTAGTGTTAGGAATAGTCCCAAGAGATAATTGAGAGGGGCGGGGCGGGGGGGGGGGGGGTGAATCAGTTATCTACAAGTTTCAATTCTTTATCCAATTAAGTATACTTAAACATAAAGCATAAAAATAATGAAAGAACACTTGAACACAACACCAATATTTTGGTTACAGGGAAACCCAAATAGGTAAAAACCCCGGTGGGACTTGATACCCACTAATATTCTGTACTAGTGTATAATGATCCTTGCTAGAAGATCCTTTACCTTGTTAGGAGTAGCTTTACAATATATTAAGTATAGTAGACCTGGTTAAGGGTTAGACCCTGTTAGGAGTCTTTTACAATTTTCCCTATTAGGGGAGAGGATGCACTGTCTGAGAGCTCACTACTCAAAGGGGCAAAGGCTACAACCTTCTGAATAACAGATACACACTATATCTGGATCTTGGTGAACTGCACTTTGACCTACTATCTGGATCAGTTCCAATGAATAGCACAAGTACTTTACTTGGTCACATAGACCTTCTTCTGATGGTTCCACCACTTGCACACTCTGCTATGCTCTCCTTAATCAACCATGAACCACACTCAAGCAATCACAAATGACTGCCTCTAAATATCTTTCCTCCAAATGATATAATCAAGTCAGCCTATTAGAACCACCTTGAAATCATATTAGAGAAACCATAATAAACTCCAACAAACATTCTTTCGGCTCTACTATGGGCGCAACACATTCTGGGACCTGTTCATATAATATAATTATAGACACACGCTACACACTGTCGGCTCTACCAAAACAACTGGAACTTTCTTTGTAAGCTGAATTAACTTATGCACTCTTAACTAAACATCAATAATACTTCTCCAAGCTTAAATCCAAGGGTGTATATCCTCAAGAAAGGCACAACTCAAGAACCAATAAAATCTCTATTGGCTCTTCTGAACAAACATAGGAAATTGCTACTGGTGTATAGCAGCTGCATAACTTCACTTGCGTTCATCATTAGACTATGCATTCATAACTAAAACATCACTAACATGTCTTCAACATATATCCTAGGGTGCATGCCCATAAGACAACTGTATGGACAACCATACATAGAACATTGCCTGTAACTCTATCAGGAACACTGCTGACACAAGCTGCTATATAACTGTCTATACTTACAGTTAACCTCTGCGCCCATGATATCATGTTGATATCATGTCCATGCATCATATACTGAAGGCTTACTACATAAGACTTCCACACATGCTACTTTTCATATGTTGTCATCAATGACAAACATACAGTCAGTACTGGCCTGCTGGCAAATCTCCAACAATCTCCCCCTTTAGCATTGATGGAAACATGTGCAATGAAAAAACACCATAAACCCAAATGAACATTACTTTTATAACATTCTCCATTTCCTCTTCAAAACTTACCCAAAGATGAATCCTCCATCTACTGCAATATTTTCTAATATTCTCCATTTCCTCAACTGTACTGCTGTCATAACTGAATGTTGCTCCCCCTTAGTATATTACTCCTCTTTTTACTTTTGTTTTTCATGAATCTATATATATACTACCCCTTTGACATCAATGGAAAAGGGCGTCACTCATTTTAAGCATCTATACTACTCCTAAGGTAGAGTAGTCAACCTTCCATCAATCCTTGAGGACTGATGCCATTCTTGCTTCCTTCTAAGCAGAATCAGGGAAGGGAATTACTCCCAACTTCCCCCTGAGATACTCAAAAGTATCCTTAGGCAAGGGATTTGTGAATATATCTACCAACTATTCTTTAGTACTCACATAGTCCAACTTGACTTCTTTCTCTGCTACTTTCTCTCTTAGGAAGTGATACTTGATCTCAATGTGTTTTGTCTTTGCATGCATCATAGGGTTCTTAGACATATTGATAGTGCTGGTGTTATCACAATGAATAACAATAGGATAATCAATCTGAATTCTAAAATCTTTTATCATTTGCTTGATCTAAATAATTGTAGAACAATTCAAGGCTACTGCAACATACTTCACTTCCACTGTTGACTGAGAAATACAATTTTGTTTCTTTCTTGTCCAAGTGACAAGTCTATCACCAAGAAACACTGCTCCACCTAAAGTACTCTTTCTGTCATCAACACATCCTACCCAATCTGCATCTGTGTACACATGAAGCTCAACATTTTCTAAATTAGAATACCATAGACCATAATCTATAGTGCCTTGCAAGTATCTGAATATTCTCTTTACTACCATGAGGTGACTTTGTTAGGCTCTTCTGCAAATCTTCCAACTATGCCAACTGCATTTGAAATATCAAGTCTAGTCTATGTAAGATAAATGAGTTTACCAATCATAGACTTATACAATGTTCTATCAACTATTGGTGAGTCATCTTCCTTTGTAAGCTTGCATCCAGTAATCATAGGGGTTCCTACTGGCTTGCAATCATCCATCTTGAATTTCTTCAGTATCTCTTTCACATACTTTTATTGATTAATGAAAATCCCTTTTTCTATCTGCTGCACATTTAATCCCAAAAAGTACTTGATAGGACCAATCATACTCATCTCAAACTCATTCTGCATTTCTTTGGCAAATTCAGCACTGAGTTTGTCATTACCTCCAAAGATAATGTCATCAACAAATATACCTACAAGTAATAAACCTTCAGATGTCTCTCTAATGAATATATTACAATCTGCTGATCCTTTCTTGAATCTAGTCTTTGTTAAGTATCCATCTAGTCTCTCATACCATGTTCTAGGGTCTTGCTTAAGTCCATAGAGGGCCTTCTTCAATCTGCATACCATATCAGGTCTATCTAATAAGGTGAATCCTTTAGGCTGCTCAATGTATACTTCTTATTTTAAGTCTCCATTCAAGAATGCTGATTTGATATCCATCTAATAAACTTTGAAGTTTTTAATTTTAGCATAAGCTAAAAACAACTTAATAGCTTCTAATCTACTCACAGGTGCAAATATGTCTAAATAATCAATGCCTTCTCTTTGTGCATATCCCTTACATACTAATCTTGCTTTATTTCTTACTACTGTACCATCTTCATTCATCTTGTTTCTAAATATCCACTTTGTTCTAATCACATTCTTATCACTAGGTCTTGGGACCAGTTCCCAAGTGTCATTCTTAATGATCTGATCAAGTTCTTCTTTCATAGCATCATGCCAATCTGAATCCTTACAAGCATCTTCAACACTTAAAGGTTCAATCTAAGATAGTAAACATACCGCATCATTGTTAGCCGCATTCTTTGCTTGTGATCTAGTTAAGACTTTGCCGCTCTGATCTCCAATGATGTCTTTCTTGGAATGATTTCTTGATGTAAAATTTGGAACTTTAGCTATTGCTAACTCATCAGCCTTAGGAGTACCTTCTTCACTTTTCTTAGGGTCATTAAACAACACATCAATGCTGTCAAATGTTTCCTCAATAACTGTCTCACTAGTGGAGGGTCTAGGTTCTTCTTCAATAATGGGTGAGTAATCATGATATCTTTCTTGAATCATAAAATTTTCATCAATATTTACATGAGCACTTTCAATGATATTTTTCAATCTTAAATTGAAACATCTATAAGCTTTACTTTTAGTAGAGTAACCAAGAAAAATACCTTCATCACTTCTTGCATCAAACTTGCCTACTGCTTCATTCCTCTTGATGTAGCACTTGCTTTCAAAGATTCTGAAGTATTTTATAGTGGGAACATTACCAAACCATGGCTTATAAGGTGTTTTGTCAGTGCCTAGCCTTAGCTAAATTCTATTGATTGTGTAGATTTTTGTATTAACCACATCTCTCCAATAGGTGTGGGCAACCTTTCTTTCTATCATAATGGTGCACATTGTATCAAGAATGTGTTAGAAAGTAAAGATCCCTAAGATAACTGAGAGGGGGGGGGGGGTAAATCAGTTATCAGATAATTTAACCATTCAACTACTTTAAACAATATAATTAATGTACTAATCAACCATAGAAAGATAACCATACACAATTGCACAATAACACAAGATATGTTGACTAGGGAACCTCTTGAAAAGAGTAAACCCCGGTGGGAATGATGCCCACAAAATGATGCACTAATATGAAAGTTCCTTGTTAGAGGATGGACCCTGTTAGGAGTCTTATGAAATACATTCAGTACATATAAATCCCTGTTAGGAGATTTTGAATCCCTGTTAAAAGATTCTAACCCGGTTAAGAGTTTATGGAAGACAGAAGGACCCACTGCCCAAACAACTTCAAGGCAAGATCTCTAAACCCACTGTCCAAAAGATCTTAGAATTATTCAATAGAATAATATGAAATATATTACCTCCTTCAAACTGTGCCAAAACCGCACTCTCTGCTACACAAGATCACAATTCCAAATCTCTGTACTCACAAGTCTTCCTTCATCATTGAATTAGCTCTTTTCTTCACTTCATGCATATATTCACATCTCAACCTTCATGGTTCATATTGCAATAAGGAAAAAATTCCTTCTTATATACCAAACTCAAATAATTACAAATGAGTCGGTCCTCAATTACAAAATAATAAATTCTACACGCTACACAAAATTTCACATAAAACTGTTGACTTCCAGATACTCTAACTTTCTCCAAACATATCTTCAAAGTTTGCGCTATGAATCACATCATCATTAATGAGTCTCCAACATCCCTTTAACTTCACAAAATTAGATTCCATCCCAGCTAAGAGATATCCTCCGATTTTTGAAAATCGCTTCACAGAAACACTGTCTAAACACTGCTTTCACCAAAATGCTCATAACTCTCATGAATGAATGAATTTATTTTTGCACTGTTAACCATAGGTTAATAACACACCAAAGAACATACCATCAATTGTTCAAAAGCCAATCTACAATACAACATGTGCGCAAAACAAAACTATACCTACTTTCCTGCTGATATCCAGAATATCACTGTGTTGACATCAATGACAATCCAAGTCATGAATGCAACAACAACTGCTACAGAATGACTGCCAAAATACTTTGCATTCATTCCTAACAGAATGATCCTATTCCTTCTCTCTGCAATACCATTCTTCTGAGGTGTTCTAGGTGCACTTAACTGTCTCTTTATGCCATGTTCTTTGCAATACTCATAGAATCTATCAAAGGAGAATTCTCCTCCTCTATCCAATCTCAAACATTTTATCTTTAATCCAGAATCATTCTCAACCTTAGCTTTGAATATTTTGAACTTCTCAAAAGTTTTTGACTTATCTTTTAAGAATGCAACACACATCATCCTAGTATAATCATCAACAAACAAAATAAAATACTTTTCACCATAGTATGAGCTTGTTTGAGTTGGTCTACATAGGTTTGTATGAATCAGATCCAACTTGTTCTCTGATGAATTCTACTTGCTCCTAAATGAATTTCTCACATGCTTTCCCATCACACATTCCCTGCATATAGTATCAACTGGATTTTCTATGCAAGGTAGATCTCTTACTGCTTTAACGTTGCTTATCTTTACTATGTTATCAAAATTGATATGACATAGTCTTTTATGCCACAACCAACTGTCATCAACTTTAGCAACAAAACAACTTGCTTCTGAATTGAGTTGAAAAACATTACCTCTTGTCTTTGTGCCTGATGCAATCATAACATCATCTTTGTTGCTAATGATGCATTTGTCATCTTTGAACTCTAACTGATAGCCTTTACCAAGTAACTATCCATCACTTAGAAGGTTATGTTTCAAACCATCAATATAAAGAACATCATCAGTATTGTTCTTTCCATCCAAAGTGATGGCTCCTCTACCAACTATAGGTTTAGGAGTGTTGTCTCCAAATTTGACCATACCTCCATTGTATTTGTCCAAATGAACAAAACTGCCTTTATCACTTGTCATGTGATGTGAACAACCACTGTCTATAATCTAGTTTGTTCTAATATCTCCTTGGGAAATCAATGCTAGCTCTTGATTCACTTTCTCATTTTCAGGAACTAACTTAATATTTGTTTCATCTACAATAGCAATGAATCCAATTTCTTCTTCACCTGATTCTTCATCTGAGACTCCATCTCTAGCATAGTAGCATTCCTTAGAATACTTAGGCTTATAATCCTTTTTGAACTTTCTAGCTCTAGTGGGACACTTAGATGCAAAGTGACCAATCTTATTACATGAAAAGCACTTAAATGGTAATTGACCTTCATATTTTCCTTTTCCTTTGTTTTCTCTTTTGGAAATCATAGCAATAAAATCATCTAGTGTTTTATCTTCATCATCATCATCAAAATTACCAGAAGTGTTTGTAGTTTTCTTACCATGAACTGTTGCTTTGAAAGCTATCTCACTCTTTGGTTCTGTCTTCAATCTTGAAATCTCAAAAGTTGAGATTTTGATGATCAAGGTCTCTCTCTTGAAATTTGATGTAAGCTACATGGTCTCATCAAGGATGTTGATCTTGCTCTCATATTCTGGAGTAAGAGTACTCATCAACTTGTCCATAATGTCTTCCTCAAAAATCTCTCCACCATTGTTTCTGATTCCAGCAACTGCTTCATTAATCCTCTAATTGTAAGCTCTAATATTTTCTTTAGGTAGCATCTCTAATGCATTGTATCTTTTCTTCCATGTCTTTCTGCATGCATCCTTTGCTTGTTTGTCTCCTTTAAAAATGTCTTCAAGGTGCTTCCAAATTTTATGGGCTGTATCTACCTTCTTTACTTCTGAAAATTCACCATCAGATAGGGTGCTGATAAGGGCTTCTTTGTCAATAGAATTATAATGAAACAATTCCTTTTGTGCATTAGTGGCATCATCTTTTCCAAGGTCTTTTAATGTAGGAATCTTGGCTGCTTGGATGGTTACATTAAAAACTTCAAAAGCAATGCACCACAAATGGGTCACCATCTTGTTCTTCCAATCAAGATAATTCTCTCCATCAAACTTAGGACTTTCTTTCTTGAAGTATGCCATCTGATCAACCTCAAGCTGTTAAAATTTCTCTCTGAGGCACTTGGCTCTGATACCAATTGTTAGGAATAGTCCCAAGAGATAACTGAGAGGGGGGGGAGGGGAGGTGAATCAGTTATCTACAAGTTTCAATTCTTTATCCAATTAAGTATACTTAAACATAAAGCATAAACACAATGAGAGAACACTTGAACACAACACCAATATTTTGGTTACGGGGAAACCCAAATAGGTAAAAACCCCAATGGGACTTGATACCCACTAATATTTTGTACTAGTGTATAATGATCCTTGCTAGAAGATCCTTTACCCTGTTAGGAGTAGCTTTATAATATATTAAGTACAGTAGACCTGGTTAAGGGTCAGACCCTATTAGGAGTCTTTGAAAATTGTCCCTATTAGGGGAGAGGATGCACTATCTGAGAGCTCACTGCTCAAAGGGGCGAAGGCTACAAACTTCTGAATAATAGATACACACTATATCTGGATCTTGGTGAACTGCGCTTTGACTTGCTATCTTGATCTGTTCCAATAAATAGCACAAGTACGTTACTTGGTCACATAGACCTTCTTCTGATGGTTCCACCACTTGCACACTCTACTCTACTCTCCTTAATCAACCATGAACCACACTCAAGCAATCACAAATGACTGCCTATAAATATCTTTCCTCCAAATGATATAATCATGTCGGCCTATTAGAACCACCTTGAAATCATATTAGAGAAACCATAATAAACTCCAACAAATATTATGTCAGCTCTACTATGGGTGCAACACATTTTGGGACCTGTTCATATAATATAATTGTAGACACACGCTACACACTATCGGCTCTACCAAAACAGCTAGAACTTTCTCTGTAATTTGAATTAACTTATGCACTCTTAACCGAACATCAATAACACTTCTCCAAGCTTAACTCCAAGGGCGCATATCCTCAAGATAGGTGCAACTCAAGAACCAATAAAATCTTTGTCGGCTCTTCTGAACAAGCACATGAAACTGCTACTGGTGTATAGCGACTGTATAACTTCACTTGCATTCATCATTAGACTATGCGTTCATAACTAAAACATCACTAGCATGTCTTCAACATATATCCTAGGGTGCATGCCCATAAGACAATTTTACGAACAACCATACATAGAACACTGCTGACACAAGTTGCTATATAACTGTCTGTACTTACAGTTAACCTCTGTACCCATGATATCATGTTGATATCATGTCCATGCATCATATATTGAAGGCTTACTACATAAGACTTCCACACATGCTACTTTCTACATGTTGTCATCAATGACAAACATACAGTCAGTAATGGCTTGCTGGCAAATCTCCAACAAGTAGGATCTTACCTCTACTTCCTTCGTGCGGTTGACCAATGGCTCCTTCTATGTAGTAGTGGAGAAACCTTTCTCCTTCTATCACTTCATGATCTCATTCAATGAACTATTTGAATGAGTGTGAACTAGAGCGATGAGGTGATGGTTGTAGGTGTGAATAGTTAGGGTTTTTAGACTTCTCAAGAGTAGATGTTCCCGTAGTCAACCACAAAAAAAATATACCAGTGGATAAAAATCGCACGAGCACTGAATTCAGTGGGAAGGCCTCCTCATATGCCCTTACATATGCTTCTATTTTAGTTATGTGGCTAGACACTTATAGGACCATTACTTATGTTATCTAATGTTTATGTTCCAATGATGTTTATATTCATGTTTATGGCATACAATGATGGTATAGTTGATTATGTCTCACTGAGGTACTAACTCTTATATCTTTACATGCTTTGGTTGTAGCTATGCTCATGTTACTATTTGACGTATTTGTATGATGATGTATGAAGTAATAGTTACTCACTTGTGAGTTCCACATGATGTCTCGATCCCCTTCATTTCCAACTATTATGATATGTATATATATGCACATGCTAGTCTTTTTTATGAAGTATTGTAGGTATTGGGCATCAACTTCACATGAATTAGTGGTATGAGTGCACCCTTATCCATATCTCAATGGTAGAAGAAGGCAGGTAGCATCAAGATCCAAACTTAAAATAAACCTAAGCCATTGTTCTACATATGGACAATTATCTCATATTTGACCCTATTGGATTTATCAAGGTGACAGAAATGTAATCACTATGGCTTGAGTATGTGGTTTTGGATTGATAGCTTCATTATTCAATTTTTCCTAGGTGCAAATTTGGCAATTGATTTCTTGCTTAGATTTAAAAGCTCTGATTTACTCTCTCCATTCGTCTTCTTTCTAAACTATTTTCACAGTTAGAGGTAGGTGATGGAATATATGT
This sequence comes from Chamaecyparis obtusa, assembly GCA_027943335.1. Classification (NCBI taxonomy): domain Eukaryota; kingdom Viridiplantae; phylum Streptophyta; class Pinopsida; order Cupressales; family Cupressaceae; genus Chamaecyparis; species Chamaecyparis obtusa. The sequence goes on from BSBK01002497.1 coordinate 171,338, forward strand.
TGATAAAATATTTCATGATTTGTACTCAATGTTTTAAGCCTGTAATTCATTCATTTTCAACTTAATACTCATGCATTTCTTACCTAGTTTTTTGATTTTTTTTTTCCTAATTTTCATTCTTTGTTTATTTATGAGATTTAAGTGTTTGGTTTGTGATTATTTTCATGAGTTTAATGGCTGCAATTTTAGACTTTTCAACCACATTTCTATCTAATTCTTGGTTGTTGTTCTTTTCTTTCAAACTCTTTCAAACTTCAACCCATTTTCTTGTCATTATGTCTAATTTTTTTTCCATGAGTATGTCCTTCTATAAGATGCATTTTACCTCTTACAATCTCAAGCATCTATCATGATTGATCTCTTCTTTGCATGTATACTTGTTCATTCATTTTAGAGAGTTTTCTCATGATTTCTTTTGGGATGCATGACTACATATAGTCTTGGGAAAATTTTTCTTAATACATAGCGTATGTTTCATCTTAGAAACCACCTTCCTACCTAAGTTTTTTTTGGATTCTTTATTTATGGCTTTTAGTACTTTCATTGTTAAAATATAATAGCTTATACATACATATATATACATATATAATATATATAATACGCCGAGAGTAATCCTTCTAGAGGCACCTATTGCACCTTGCAATTTGAAGAAAATAGGCACCTTGAGAAGGATTACTCTCGACGTATTATATATATAAAAAAATATATAAGCTAGTGGCAGTTGTAGCGCAACATAGTAGACATTTTACAATTTCTAATATTTATGTATATGGTAGAAAAATCAAATCAAATCAAATTGTTAGGGCAACAATTTGGTTTAATGTGGTAAAATTAAAAAAATAGTATATATATAGTTAAAAATTATAAATGATTAAAATAATTTGAAATTAGGTAAGAGTTAGGGTTAGTAGGACATTTTCCATTATGAGTTAGGGTTCAAGTAAGAGTTACAGTTAGGGTTAGGGGTAGGGTGAGAGTTAGGGTTAGTAGGATATTTTATGTTATGATTTATGGTTCGAGTAAGAGTTACAGTTAGGGTTAGGATTAGGTTTAGAGTTATGATTAGTATCATATTTAGTGTAACAATAAGGTTTAAGATTAGGGTAAGGGGTTAGGGTCAGGGTTAGTTATATGGTGAGGGTTAATCATGGGTTAATGATGTGATGCAAAGTGTTGATTTTGGATTAGTATTAGGGTTAAAATATTGGTTAAGGTTAGTATGAAAAATAGGGTGAACAGTCAAATCAATAATATGATTTGGGGTTGATATGTACTATTTCTTGTAGGGTTAGTGATGGGTTATGGCTATGATTAGGGTTAAAATATTGGTTAAGGTTATACGACAAATATGGTCAATGGTTAAATTAGTAATATTATTTGGGGTACATATGTAGTGTTTCTTGTAGGGTTAGTGATGGGTTATGGTTATGATTAGGGTTAAAATATTGGTTAAGGTTAGTATGAAAAATATGGCGAACGGTCAAATTAGTAATATTGTTGGGGCTCATATGTAGTGTTTCTTGTAGGATTAGTGATGGGTTATGGTTACAATTAGGGTTATGGTTTAACCTATTAAGGGTTAGTATAACCATTATAGTTAGCATTTGGCCTATGGTAAATGACATGGTTATGGTTACAAATAGGTTTAGTATAACCATTATAGTTAGCATTTGACCTATGGTAAATGACAAGGTTATGGTTACGAATAGGGTTATGGTTTGAACTATTAAGGGTGAAAAGAGAAACTTCATCAATTCTAATTTTATTTGGGGTTCATATGTATTATTTCTTGTAGGGTTAGTGATGGGTTATGGTTATGATTAGGGTTAAAATATTGGTTAAGGTTAGTATGACAAATATGGTGAACGATCAAATTAGTAATATTGTTGGGGTTCATATGTAGTGTTTCTTGTAGGGTTAGTGATGGGTTATGGTTATGATTAGGGTTATGGTTTAACCTATTAAGGGTTAGTATAACCATTATAGTTAGCATTTGACCTATGGTAAATGACAGGGTTATGGTTACAAATAGGGTTAGTATAACCATTATAGTTAGCATTTGACCTATGGTAAATGACATGGTTATGATTAAAAATAGGGTTATGGTTTAACCTATTAAGGGTTAGTATTTCTTTTGACCAATGGTAAACGATAGGGTTATGGTTACGATTACGATTAAATTCTCACCTTAGGAGTAGTTTTGTTAGATAATTTAAAAATATAGTTACAGTTAGTATGAAGATTATTCTGTCATACTAAGGTTGTGGTTTGTGCGAGAGTAAGATTATGGACATAGTCGGCGATGGGATCTAGGTTTTAGAGTTAGGATTAAAGTATCATACGTGGTAATACATTTTTTAGATGTTGTTTATAGTTTAACATGATGATTATCATTAGTATCATATTTAACATTACCATTTAACGTACAGTCAATGGTAGGGACATGCTAACAACTAACTTGAATGGTTACCATATATAAGTAATTATAATGTTAACAATAACATATTATAGTTATGGTTAGGGTTACGATTAGGGATAGGATTCTATGTTTACAGTTAGGATTAGTATCATTTTAAGGGTTAGTATAACCGTTATGTTTACCATTCTAATTTTAACCTTATAAGTACTATTAGGCTATTGAACATGTAGGGTTAGGGTTAGGATAAATTTAAGGTTGTGTGCAGTATTAGGATGTACGGTTTATAGTCAGGGTTAAATCATATGTAGCGTTAGGTATACAGTTAGTATTAGGGTTTGTGTTAGGATTAAAGTATCATAATTGGGAATATATTTTTTGATGTTGTTTACAGTTTAACATGATAATTATCATTGGTTTCACATATAACATTACCATTTTACGTATGGTAATCGAGAGGGTTATGCTTACAATTAGTTTATAATTTTAACCTTAGGAGTACTATTAGTTTTGGACTTAAACCTCTCACATTAAAGGTAAAGATTAGGGTAAGGGGTTAGGGTTAGCATTATAGCTAGTAATATGTTCAAGATTAGTAATAGTTAGTGTTACATTTAGGCTATTGTACATGTAGGGTTTGGGTTAGGATAAATTTAAAGTTTTGTGCAATGTTAGGATGTACAGTTTATAGTCAAGGTTAAATCATATGTAGCGTTAGGTATATGGTTAGTATTAGGGTTTGTACGAGAGTAAGATTATGGACATAGTTAGCAATGGGACATAGGTTTTGGAGGTAGGATTAAAGTATCATAATTGGAAATACATTTTTTGAAATTTTTTACAGTTTAACATGATAATTATCATTAGTATCACATATAATGTTACCATTTTACGTATGGTAATCGAGAGGGTTATGGTTACAATTAGTTTATAATTTTAACCTTAGGAGTACTATTAATTTTGGAGTTGTACCTCTCACATCAAAGGTAAAGATTAGGGTAAGGGGTTAGGGTTAGAATTATGGTTAGTAATATGTTCATGATTACTAATAGTTATTGTTACATTTAGGTGATTGTACATGTAGGGTTAGGATTAGGATTAATTTAAGGTTGTGTGTAGCATTAGGATGTATGATTTATAATCAAGGTTAAATCATACATAGTGTTAGGTATATGGTTAGTATTAGGGTTTGTGCCAAAGTAAGATTATGGACGTAGTTAGCAATGAGACATAGGTTTTAGAGTTAGGATTAAAGTATCATAATTGGGGTTACATTTTTTGGTGTTGTTTACAATTTAATATGATAATTATCATTAGTATCACATATAACGTTACCATTTAACATACGTGGTAGAGACATGGTAACAACTAAATTGAACGGTTACCATATTATTGTAATTATAATGGTAACAATAATATATTGGAGTTAGGGTTAAGGTTAGATTAGGGATAAGATTCAATATTTACATTTAGGATTAGTATCATATTAAGGGTTAGTATAACCATCATGTTTTGGACTTGCATTTCTCACATTAATAGTAAAGATTAGGGTAAGGGGTTAGGGTTAGCATTAGGGTTGGTAATATTGTCATGTAAGAGTAATACTTATTGTTACATTTAGGCTTACAACATGGGTTTCAGGTTACATGCAGAGTAAGCGTTACGGTAATCATTGTTGTTAATTTAATGTCGTGCTATGGGTTAAGATATAGTTTTATCTTATTTTCCATTCAAGATTAAATTTTAATAGTTTATTTTATATAGTTAAAGGTTTTGGTATAGTTGTTTAACATTGATTAGTGTTAGGTTAGAAGTAGTAATGAATAAGATGTCCTCTATTTTTAATTCCTCACATTTAATCAGTGCATCCATTGAAGGAATAAATATTAGAAATACATACTTCAACAAAACATGTTGCAAAATGTTGCAAGTATAGGGGTAATCATGACGAGAATAGGCAAAACTATTTAGTCATTATCTTGTTCTGGAAAATTACATAGATGAAAGAGGAAATAGAAGTCCCACTACAACTATTTAGATAATTAAGAAGTGTGAAAGCCAAGATAAGAATGATCTAAATCAATAATATTTCTCCATAATGATGCAAGTACATGACATATTATTCAATGATAAAGTTGGTATTGTGACCCTTATTTGTACAATGATCACGATATACTTATTTCATCATTGACGGAAATGCATCCACTTTTGCAGATGTCTTGCGCAAAATTTTTGCAACATCTTCCATCTGCATTATATCCAGTTCGTTAGCATAGTCAACTGATAACACTGCATTCTCCATAGCTTTGATTATAGTTGTGTACGAGTCTACAATGATTCACGTGCACTTGTCAAATTCAGTCTCAAAGATATCATTTGAGGCCACCAAAGCAAAGGGCTTGTAAGAATGATGTTTGACTAGATGTTAGAGGCACACATAGGTGGAATAGTATCCTAAAAAGTTTTAAACAAACATCAGTATATAGAATTAATTAGAATAACCATTTTGCATTACCATTTCAAACTTTACATGTTGCTTATAGTGGAATAGTATATATGATTTTGTGGATTTTTTATATTTAAATTACCAAAAAGTCAGGTTTGGAAACATGATATAATTTATATTATTGATACAAATTTAAACAAAAGTGAATACAATTTTGAAATATGATATACTAATTTATCGCAAAAAATAATTTCGAACAATTATGACACAAAGTAGGAGATTAAATATAATACAACATTTAATAGAAATAAAACATTACAGTACATCATTGATTTTCAAGACACTTGAGAGTCTAATTTCTTCTGCTTTTCTATTCGAAAGTTGTTTCCCACTTTTCATATGAAAATGAAATGTAATATTTAAAATTAAAACACAAAATGAATCTAATATTCTAAAAATGTGGTAGCATTTCCGTCCATATTAAAAGGAAAACTAATATTTCAAACTAAGTATTAAAATGCTAATAAATTAAGATTTAAAATACAATCCCTAAAACATTTTATATAAAAACTAAATCTAATAAAATACAATCCCTAAAATAGTTTATATAAAAACTAAATCTAATACAATACAATCCCTAAAATAGTTTATATAAAAACTAAATCTAATAAATCTAAAAATCTAAATCTAAATCTAAAAAAATTATATAAGAGGATTGGTTATGATTTTATTTTTATGGTATGGTTACGTATAACTTCCTATCATTCCCATGTACATGCCCAAAGAAATGCATGTTTTCTTGAATGAGTTTTTCCTCCGTTTGGACAACAAGTATAAACCCTTTTTTTGGTTGAGTTTGTTTATAATTGAATTCTATAAAACCCTTTGATATCATGCATTGGAAGCAAGGAGGAAATCTATGTTTAGTATTTCTTTTTCTAAGTTGGAACATGAATCCAAGCCCGAGTTTGGGGTTGTTAATACCACATCTTTTGTCTTATTTTTTTACTTGTGTTTAAAACACTATAAGCTACATTTTAACTGATTGATCTATTGGAGTTGATGAAAAACAACCCACAGCTCCCAAGAACACTTGCACACAAACACATGTCACAGAAAGAGAGAAGAAATCAACTATGGAGACCTGAACGTATGGATCCACAAGAGAGGAGAAATCCTTGATGTGCAAAAAAAGAAGTTGAAATAATAATAAAATGTCAGAAAAAGGTAACAAAGTGTTATGAGATCAATCCTTATAAAAGGAGATCAAAAAACCTAAAAAGGTAAAACCCTAGGTTGCATAATAATAATTAATAAAGTAATTAATTATTATATCCCTAAATTTTAGCTTAAGTCGAAAGAGGTAATAAGTGGTTCAATAATTAAATCAACATGATTTAATTAATCAGTAAAACACTTTATTACTCTAACACTCCCCTTAAGATAAACTTTGGGAGAAGCTAAAAACCTAGAAAGAACAACTGAAAGCAAATGGGTACCAACAAAAAAAGGCCTGATCAGGTATCTAAGTACAAAAGAGAGTCTCTATAAAGAAGAGAAATAGAGAAAACCACATGGGAAAAACTCTACTCCAAAAAAAAACCAAGACTAGTCTAAAGGATTGAAGAAGCCTCCAAAACTAGGAATGTTCCAGAAAATAGGAACAAGGATGAACATGTACAACATCACTGAAGCAAGAAACTGCAAACTCTATCAAGAAGTAACTGCCGATCTAACGATCCTCAATTGAAATATGACTAGGTGGAGAAGACTATAATCTTCATGAGTGCCCTTAAATGACACTACTCGAATTAGGAGGCAAACAAAGGCAAACACCTAAACTTGAAGATATAGATGGCATAAACACCAAAAGTCTGAAGAATTGATCAATCAAAGCTGGAAGAGTGCATCCAAAAATAGGAAAGAAAAGAGTATCCATATGGTAAATGATCCATCTCATCGGAATGCATAGGTACCTAGCCACTGCAACTGCCTAGTACATAGAATCAAATACTGAATACATAGCTCACACTATCAAACCAAAGAAGTAGTAGAACCAACTGTAGAAACACCCCCATATTGCTGACAAGGGAGTAATGATAGGTACATTGAAAAGATTGGCCAATATGAATTGCATGATACCAGGAACATCAAAGGTGCAGAGAGAGTACAAACACAAATAAAGATACCAGAGACTAATTTTGGTGGAGGAACACTCATGTGACACAAGTAGATGGAAAATAAAGGCAAATATCTAAACCCCCCTGGCACTTTATAATGGAGTGCGAGTACATAAAGCATGAACATGTGCAAGATCCCATACATACAATAGAATGAAATTTTATTTCAGTGCATGTGCATAAAAGAATGCTATAAGAAAGAAGTATACACTGCTCAAAGAAGAGTGAAGGCTGCTGAAACAAAAGAATAGCCTAAGATGAGCCATCCCTCAAAGGGAAGAGATCCCAGGACCTGTAACAACCAAGATATCCACCAGACTACAAAAATGCAAGAATGTGAATAAAATTAACCTAGAGAAGAATTTGTAAAAATTACTCATAACACTAAAAAGATCTCTAAACAAGGTTTCCAACGATATATCATTTTCCAAAAATGGTGTCCAGATTCGAAAGATAGAGCTTCCAGAGTGCAGAATTGAACATTTGGCTTTGACAATGAAAAAAACCATCAAAAAAGAAAAAACATAAAATAAAACCTATAGATCTAGAAAGAGCTTAGAATCAACGTTCTGACGATATCACACATGAAACCATCAGATCTAATAAAACATCAGAAAGAGCTTTCTGACAATATCTCATTTTCTGAAAATGGAGCCTGAATGCAAGAGAAATGGATCCTAAAATGTAGGAGGTCTGAAATGCCAAGATCATAGAGAACATCTAACTTTGAAAGAAAAAATGGCATCAAAATGGAAAAATCACAAAACCATACCAGCAAATTCGGATCAGGCTTGGAACCAACTTTCTAACAATATATTGCACACCTGATTTCGATTCGAGATACCCAAGATATGGACAAAAAACTATAGGTAGCTCCAAAAAGGCCCAAAAAAGTGCAAATCTCTGCTGCATCAACAAATTCCAAGTTCCCTAAATTTGATAGCCAAATGGCTGTCACAACTCAAATCCACCTGGGGCTAAATAAAATAGGCCCATACGACCCTCTGTAAACAAATATATGATGAACACGACCAAATCTCTCAAGAAGAGGACAGGGGCAAATAGATCTGAAGCTCTGATACCAGATTGGTGTTGATGAAAATCAACCCACAGCTCCCAAGAACACCTACATGCAAACACCTGTCACAGAAAGAGAGAGAGAAGAAAATAGCTATGGAGACCTGAACATATGGATCCACGAGAGAGGAGAAATCTTTGATGTGCAAAAACAAAAGTTGCAATCAATAATGAAATGTCAGAAGAAGGTTACAAAGTGTTATGAGATCAATCCTTATAAAAGGAGATCAGAAAACCTAAAAAGGTAAAACCTAGGTTGCACAATAATAATTAATAGCTTTATTAATTATAATTGTGCAACCTAAGTTTTACCTTTTTATATTTTTTGATCTCCTTTTATGAGGATTGATCTCATAACATTTTGTAACCTTTTTCTGACATTTCATTATTGATTGCAACTTTTATTTTTGCACATCAAGAATTTCTCCTCTCTCATGGATCCATACGTTCAGGTCTCCATAGTTTTGCTTCTCCCTCTTTCTATGATAGGTGTTTGTGTACATGTGTTCTTGAGAGATGTGGGTTTTTTTTCATCAACACCAATATGGTATTAGAGCTTCAGATCTATTTGCCCCTGTCCTCCTCTTGAGAGATTTGATCATGTTCGTCAAATCTGCATTTTTAGAGGGTTTCCTATCAGATCTGGGGGGACCTATTTTTCAAATAATTTTGGCTTCAAATAAACCTCATGGTTGCGTTCAGAGCATCCAAGGACCCCAAGATCCATATAAGATTTGTCCAATTTGGACAAAATTGGAATCTGTGAGAAAAAAAATTTTTTGCAACCGGCTTGGGACAGATCTCGAGGTGATCACTATTTTTTGGAGCCTTCCTAGCCCAAACGGACCTCATGGTTGCATCCGGAGCATTCAAGATACCCAAAATTCATATAAAACTTATTGATTTTGGACAAGTTGGCTTCTGAGGCAAAACAAATTTTGCGTACTAGGTCATACGGCTTGGCACACACTCCAAGGTAGAGGAAGTACAAAAATAAAAAATAAATTTCCACAGTAGCGCCACTCTACAGCCACTTAGGTGCCACTGCGGGAGGCTCCACCAGTGGGAACCGCTAACGGCCCCGCCAGCAGGAACCACTAGCGGTCACCACCAGCGTGACCGTCGGTGGTCATGGCTAACTGACCGTTAGCATTTTTTTTGCCTTGTTGCATGGTGGAGTTTTTTTTCAGAGGCAATTTAGACAGGGAGTCAATTTTTTGGGCGTAACTAGAGCTCCAAGTATCATTTTTTAGAAAATAAGATACCATTGGAAAGATGGCTTAGAGGCAAATCTTTTTGGCATTTCATGTTTTGTAGTTTTTTCCTCTATTTTTCACACCATCCTTTCAAAGTCAAGGCTTATTTTTTGTCTTCCCTTTGACATTGCCTATTGGTTATCGGCTTATATCTTGGGCATCTGGGATCGAAATCGGGCATGCGATATACTGTCAGAAAGTTGGTTTTGAGCTCAATCTGAATTTTCTACTATGGTTTTTGGATTTTTCCTTTTTGATGTCATTTTTTGTTGTCAAAGTTAGATGTTCTCTGTGATCTTGGTGTTTCAGACCTCCTGCATTTCGGGATCCATTTCTCTTGTATTCGGGCTTCATTTTCAGCAAACAAGATATTATCGGAAAGCTCTTTCTAAGATTTTATTAGATATGATGGTTTCATGTGTTATTTTTTCCTTTTTCTAACATCACCCATCTTTAGATCCTTCCAGACATCGTCTTTGGGCCTTGCAGTGCAACTGTTAGTTTTTTGGTCATATCTTGAGCATACGGTGTCAAAATTTGGAATACAAGATATCATCAAAAAGATGATTTTGAGATCTTTCCAGATCTATAGGTTTGATTTTATGTTTTTGATTTTTTGATGGTGTTTTTCACTGTCAAATCTTGATGTTCAGTTCTGCACTCTAGGAGCTCTATCTTGCGCATCTAGACTCCATTTTTAGAAAATGATATATCGTTGGAAAGCTTGTTTTGAGAGTTTTTCAGTGCTATGAGTCATTTTTCCAAATTATTCTCTAGGTTCATTTTATTCAAATCCTTACATTTTTTCAGTCTGGTGGATATCTTGGATGTTATAGGTCCTGAGATCTCTTCCCTTTGAGGGATGACTCATCTTAGGCTGTTCTTTTGTTTCAGTAGCCTTCGCTCTTCTTTGAGCAATGTATACTTCACTTTTGTAGCATTATTTTATGTGCACACACTGAGATAAAGTGCCATTCTATTGTATGTATGGGATCTTGCACATGTTCATGCTCTTTGTACTCACACTCCATTATAAAGTGCCAGGGGGTTTGATGTTTGCCTTTTTTTGCCATCTACTTTTGTCATGTGAGTGTTCCTCCATCGACATTAGCCTTAGGTATCTCTATATGTGTTTGTAATCTCTCTGCACATTCGATGTTTTAGATTCTTCTTCATCATGCAGTTCATATTAGATGATGTTTTCAATGTACCTATCATTACTCCCTTGTCAGCAGTATGGGGGGTTTCTACTATTGATTATATTCTTTCCTTGGTTTGATAGTGTGAGCTATGTATTCAGTATTTGATTCTATGTACTAGGCGGTTGCAATGGCTGGGTACCTATGCATTCTGGTGAGATGGATCATTTACCATATGGACACTCTTTCTCTCCTATTTTTTGGATGCACTCTTCCAACTTTGATTGATGAGCTCTTCAGACTTTTGGTGTTTATGCCATCTGTATCTTCAAGTTCAGGTGTTTGCCTTTATTTTCCTCCTAATTCGAGTAGTGTTATTTGAGGGCACTCATGCAGATTATAGTCTTCTCTACCTAGTTATATTTTAGTGGAGGATCTTCAGATCACTAGTTTCTTCTTGATAGAGTTTGCAGTTTCATGCTTCAGTGATGTTGTACATGTTCATTTTTGTTCCTATTTTCTGGAACATTCCTAGTTTTGGAGGCTTCTTCAGTCCTTTGGACTAGTCTTTATCTCTTTTTGGAGTAGAGTTTTTCCCATGTGGTTTTCTCTATTTTTCTACTTTGTAGAGACTCTCTTTTGTACTTGGGTACTTGATTAGGCCTTTTGTTCCTTGGACCCATTTGCTTTCAATTGTTCTTTCTAGGTTTTTAACTTCTCCCAAAATTCATCTTAAGGGGGGTGTTAGAGTAATAAAGTGTTTTCTTATTAATTGAATCACATTGATTTAATTATTAAGTCACTTATTATCTCTTTCAACTTAAGCTAAACTTTAGGCATATAATAATTAATAGCTTTATTAATTATTATTGTGCAACCTAGGTTTTACCTTTTTAGGTTTTCTGATTTCCTTTTATAATGATTGATCTCATAACACTTTGTAACCTTTTTATGACATTTCATTATTGATTACAACTTTTATTTTTGCACATCGAGGATTTATCCTCTCTCATGGATCCATACGTCTAGGTCTCCATGGCTGTTTGCTTCTCTCTATTTCTATGATAGGTATTTGCATGTAGATGTTCTTGGGAGCTGTGGGTTGTTTTTCATCAACACCAATACAAAAGATATCGAACCTCAGGTTATTATGGTATCTCCTCTCTCTTGGTGTTAGAGCTATGAGAGAGGAGATCCCAAGTTATGATCAAAGCTCTGATACCATATTAGAGTAATAAAGTGTTTTCTTATTAATTAAATCATATTGATTTAATTATTAAGTCACTTATTACCTCTTTCGACTTAGGCTAAACTTTAGACATATAATAATTAATAGCTTTATTAATTATTATTGTGCAACCTAAGTTTTAACTTTTTAGGTTTTCTGATCTCCTTTTATAAGGATTGATCTCATAACACTTGTAACCTTTTTCTGACATTTCATTATTGATTGCAACTTTTGTTTTTGCACATCAAAGATTTTTCCTCTCTCATGGATCCATATGATCAAGTCTCTATAGTTGTTTGCTTCTCTCTCTTTCTATGATAGGTGTTTGCGTGCAAGTGTTCTTGGGAGTTGTGGGTTGTTTTTCATCAACACCAATATGGTATTAGAGCTTCGGATCTGTTTGGCCCTATCATCTTCTTGAGAGATTTGGCCGTGTTCGTCAGATCTAGGGGGACCTATTTTTTTGGTCATCTTGGCTTTAAATGGACCTCACTGTTGTGTTCAAAGCATCCAAGAACCCCATGATGGATATAAAAATTTTCCAATTTGAACAAAATTGGAATCTGCGAGAAATTGTTTTTTTGTAACCAGCTCTAGCATAAATCCCAAGGTGATCACTATTTTTTGGAGCACTTATGGCCCAAATGAACCTCATGGTTGCATCCAAAACATCTAAGATACCCAAAATCCATATAAAACTTGTAGATTTTGGACAAGTTGGCTTCTGAGGCAATTTTTTTTTTCTACTTAAGCTAAACTTTAGGCATATAATAATTAATTGCTTGTGACCAGGGCCTTATTGTTTTAGCCCCAGGTGGATTTGAGCCATGATGGCCATTTGGTAGTCAAATTTAGGCTCGACATTTGCTGATGTCACTAGGGGTTTGTACATTTTTTAGCCTTTTTCGAGCTACATGTGGTTTTTTGTCCATATCTCGGGTATCTGGGATCGAAATCGAGCGTGCGATATTTCATCGAAAAGCTAGTTCCGAGCCCGATCTGAATTTTATCATATGGTTTTGTGATTTTTTCATTTTGATGTCATTTTTTTTCTCAAATTTAGATGTTCTCTGTGATCTTGGTGTTTGAGACCTCCTGCATTTCGAGATTTGTTTCTCTTGCATTCAGGCTCCGTTTTCAACAAATGAGATATTGCTAAATAGATATTTCTAAGATTTTATCAAATATGATGGTTTGATGTGTGATTTTTTAACTTTTTCTAATGTCACCCATTCTCAAATCCTTCCAAACACCTTCTTTGGGCCCTCCAACACAGCTGTTGGTTTTTTACTCATATCTTGAGCATACGGTGTCAAAATTTGAAAAATGAGATATCATCGAAAAGATGATTCTGAGCTCTTTCCAAATCTGAAAGTTTGATTTTCTATTTTTTATTTTTTGATGGTGCTTTTCACTGTCAAAGCCAGATGTTCAGTTCTGCACTCTGGGAGCTCTATCTTACGCATCCGGACTCCATTTTCAAAAAATGATATATCATTGTAAAGCTTGTTCAGAGAGATTTTTAGTGTTGTGAGTCATTTTTCTAGATTCTACTCCAGGTTCATTTTATTCAGATTCTTACAATGAAAACAATATGGTATCAGAGCTTCAGATCTGCTTGCCCCTATCATCTTCCTGAGACATTCGACCGTGTTCATCAGATCTAAATTTTCAAAGGGTTTCCTGTCAGATCTGGGGGGACCTATTTTTCTGGTCATCTTGGCTTTAAAAGGACCTCACAGTTGTGTTTACAACATCCAAGAACCCCAAGATCCATATAAAATTTGTCAAATTTGGACAAAATTGGAATCTGTGAGCATATTTTTTTGCAGCCAGCCTTAACATGGATCCCGAGGCAATCACTATTTTTTTGGGAAATTCTAGCCAAAAATGACCTCACAATTATATCTGGAGCATCTGATATAGTCAAAATTCATATAAAAATTGTCAATTTTTGTCAAGTTGGCCTCAAAAGCAAATTTTTTTGGTGTACTAGGTCGTACGGCCTAACATGCTTTCCAACACAGTACAAAATCTCTACAAAAATTTTATAAAAAAAAATATATTATATCATCAAAATGTTTTGGACATTTTGAATGCAACCATGAGGTCCGTTTGAAGCCAAGATGACCAAAAAAATAGCCCCCCCTAGATTTGACAGGAAGCCCTCTAAAAATGTAGATTTGACTAATACAGTTGAATCTCTCAGGAAGAGGACAGGGGCAAGCAAATGTGAATCTCTGATACCATATTGGAGTTGATGAAAAAGAACCCATAGCTCCCAAGAACACCTGAACGCAAACACCTGTGACAAAAAGAGAGAGAAGCAAACAGCTATGGAGACTTGAACATATGGATCCACGAGAGAGGAGAAATCCTTGATGTGCAAAAAAAAAAGTTGCAATCAATAATAAAATGTCAAAAAAAGGTTACAAAGTGTTATGAGATCAATCCTTATAAAAGGAGATCAGAAAACCTAAAAAGGTAAAACCCTAGGTTGCATATAAATAATAATTAATAAAGCAATCAATTATTATATGCCTAAAGTTTAGCTTAAGTCGAAAGAGGTAATAAGTGACTGAATAATTAAATCAACATGATTCAATTAATCAGTAAAACACTTTATTACTCTAACATGATCTTCCATTTTTTTTCTTGCCTTTGGATTCTTCTTCTCTTGCATTTGAATAATAAAAGGAATCCATGTTTTGTGGGAATTATATATATATATATATATATATATATATATATATATCTGTGTGTGTGTGTGTAGGTGGATTGTGATTATATAATTTTCAAAAGATTGTTGAACGTAAAACATGAGCACATGATTATTATTTATCGTCGATAAAATATTTAAGTAAACAATGAAGGATATATTCATGTGTAGATTATATAGTTATTGATGTGTTTATATGTATTTCAAATATGTATGTAGATTTAATTAGATCTCGAGTCACAGATGTTATGGAATATATTCTATGCATTAAGGAATTATATCACATTAGGAATGTTATTCCTTTAATGTTTTTATTCAATTTGGTTTTGTTTTAATAAGATTTTGAGTGGGATTTTACTAGTAAACATGCTAAATATTCATGTGTGGCTTTGAATAAAAGAGTGCTTTGAAACCTATAATATATTGTTGGGACCTCTACATTGTTGTTTGCTTATACCAAAGGCTAGGGAGTTGTTGCTTTCGCATTCTTGCATACTCTTTTATTATTGGCATGTTATTGATTTCATGGGTTTAAAATCTAAGTCTTTCGTGTCAGTGTGTAATTGTTTCTTTGATGGCTATTGATCATGTATGAAGATTTATCTAGTTTCATACTTGCACGCTGTACCAAATCTTAATTGTGTTGTTGAAGTCATGTGGGGATATTTTTCCTAAATGATGTATTGGTTTCGAAAGATGTTACTAGTTCTAAATATGTCGAACAAGTGAAATTGGCATTTGGGCTTTTCTTAGGAACTTAGAAGTGTTCCTATCTGATTCCTATCAAGATGGGCATAAAATTACTTTATTAATGTCCATGTAGAGTTTGGAAAAATGTGGATCCTATTATTGATTTTCAAATTTTATTCATTATGCTCCAAACTATGCTTTTGTTGTTCCATTGGATATGATGAACCTATGAGATTTCCTTTAGTGATTATATGATTTTCTATGTGATTTTGGTTTTTGATTAGGAGTATTAGGGGAGGTTATCTAGGTACATTGTATGGGAGTGGCTTGAAATGAAGGTCCAAGATCCTAAAGAGGCAATCTAGGGTAACTCATTATAGGTTAAAAAGTGATAACATAATAAAATAAACTAGAGATAATATTAAAAAGAATAATATGGATGCTGTGCCCATGTCTTGAGTGCTATTATAGGATAAAAATGGAAATGAGATGATGCATGTGTGTCCATGGGATGTAGTGAGATGACATGATCAAACTTCCTTTTCCATATGGAAGGATTTTCTGGTTCTACATGAGTCTCAATTGAGGGTTTGAGGTCCAAAGACACCAGTCCAGGGTAACTCAAGATGGAGGCCATGTGATGACACTCTCCCTCAATGTAGCCTATGTTTCTTCCATAGATGTTGAGGTTTCCTCTTGCATTTAGTAGTTGTGATTTGAATTTTCTTTGAGAATCCTTAGACTTTATTTTCCATCCTTCCTTGTTTTGGATATATGTGTGTGTGGGGCTCTATGTCTATCTCTTTAGCACGGTGGTGTAGGCCTTTGGCTTCCACGTGGTTGGGTGGTAGCAATTCTTCTTCATGTATCATCTTAAAATGGAAGCACTTCCATGTTAAGAACATTTAGCCCTCTGAGTAAGTGGTTTGGGGTCATGTCAAGTGCCCTGAATAGGTCTTTGCATAGATCTGGCTTTTCCCCCTATTTTGCTTCTCTCTCCACCCATTTCCAGCCTTTTTTTGGCACCTGGTCTTGAGAATTTGAAATCTGTCACCTTAGGGTCAAATTCAACCTCCTAGGTCAAGGTCAACCTTGACCCTAAACTAGGGAAGAGTCAACCTTGACTCTAACCTAGGGAAAAGTCAACCTCACCCCTAACCCTGGGTCCAATTTTCAAGTTCCAGAGGTTTTGGGATATTAGGCTTTAGAAAGTTTTATTTTCCCACTTCTGGGTCGGCTATTTCGGATTTTGAAATGGTAAACTCTTAAAATTGAATTTAATCTAAGTCCATTTCTAGGGGTTAAGGTTAATTGAGATTTAATTCTCCAATGTCAGCCTCTCTAGAAGTTTATGCCCTAGATCACTATAAAAGGAAGCCTTCCTCTCTCATTTTCTCCATCCACTTACATGATCAAGCAATCAAGTTTTGAGATCAAGTTTTCTCTCAAGAAAATCAAGTGAGAAAGCATTCAAGCAATCATCCATTCAAGCATTCAAGTTCTCTATTGAAGATCAAGGATTCAAGCATTCAAGCCTTTGAAGTGATTTGGTTCAAGCATTCAAGATTCATCATTCATACCCTAGATCTATCCATCATGGTGGTGTGATCTTCCTTCAAGATCCTTTGTTCATCTTCAAGATCCATTCATTCTCCTTTCAATGTGGATTCCAAACATACAATCATGGAGGTTTTTGATTTACATTTATGGTCTTGATTTACATTGTTGAGTCCAAGCTTTTATATCAATATACTTGTTTACATTTCAAATACAATTGCATATCTATTGAATATCATAGCTTCATTTATAGATCTACTTCTACTACTTGCTAGCATTCTCTATTTCGATTCTATTACTAAGGTTGATTCCAAATTGGGGTTTGACCAAGGCAAACCCCACATCCAAACAACAAAACCATTTTTCTTGTAGATACATGTACAAGATAGCGAATTAAAGTTCAGATCTGGATACCCTTTTTGCTGAACTTCTGGGATCTGCAAATAGAATTTCCGTCAGAGCAGTTGGGTCAAGGTTGACCTTCAGTGGGGGGTAAGATTGTGCCTTGCTATTTGGGTCAAGATCAACCTCCCTCAGAAAATAAAAATATTTTTGGGTTTTGTAGATCTTGCAATTTCGGTTTAGGGGTTTGGAAATCAATAGTTTTTTAGACTGTTTGATAGGGTTTTCAGCATGTTCTTTTTGGAGGTAAGTACTTTTATTTATTCATTTCCATATTAGCATTTCCAGATTCACATTCCATCCCCTTACAATTCAAATGTATGTGTAAAATATTGGTTTTGGGGTCTCTTTTATGTGCAAACCATTGTTCTAGGACCCCATCCATATTTTTATATCTTATATTTTGGTGAACCCGACAAGCTTACCCCTTTCTTTTGTGGAATTAGATGCCCTATTGTGTTTATGACAAATCTTTCATTTTGGTGTTATATTTTCATTTTATGTTAGATCTTACATGCTTATAAAAGTAGATTTCTTTTATACTCTTGCATTTATATTTCAAAAATACAAAAATATTTCCATTTTTCATGCTTGTAGTGTTACTCTATGTTCAACATGTATCATTTTTGTTTTCAATAATTTGATGAAGCTTTTATTTCAAAAGAGGATAGATCCATTAAGGAGGTACATGGTATTGAGGATGAAAATTGTTTGAATGAGATCTCCATTGATCCTATTCCTATTTCACCCTCCTCCACAACCTCTTCAACTGACCTTTACAAAGATGAGTTGGTGATTGATGTTCATTCTTCTCCTCATACATGCCTTTTGTATGAGCCTATTTTAAAATATAATTTACCTTCTTTCCCCTTTCCGAATCAATCTTTAGTGACTTATGGCACTCCTACAATGCGCTTTATGGATAGGGATGATAACTCTTCTATTTCGGATGAACCTTTGGATTTGGATGTTGATTACTCTCTTCCTCATGAAACCATTGTGGATAATTCTACTTTTTGGGATGAACCTTTGGACAAAGACATTGATTTATCCCCTCCTCGTGAAGTATCTTTGATACAAGAGGGTGATTTATTAATGGATGATATATTCTCTAAAACACACTCCCCTTATGTGAAAGAAGATGACATTATAGATCCTTCACCTCCATTTGGGATTCTTCTAGTGATGAGGCATTAGCGGAGAAGGATATGAATTCCCTTAATGCTCTTCCTCTTAGTGATGATCTTATGGAGAATCGAGATCCGACCTCATCTCCTCCTAGGATATCTTCTTTTCTTCGCTCTTTTGAATATATTTGTAGTGTTGAGACACCTAACATAGTTTATCCAAAACCCTTGTTGACTATCAAAGGTTGTCCTCACATTACTATCAAAGGTAAACCTATGGAGTCTTTAGATTCTTTCAATGATAAAGATTTGATAGCTCACACCTATCGTACAAGGAATAACCCTCAACCTAATTTGATGGTTTCTACTTCTTTACCACCTTCTCAATCCATCATTCTATCTTATCTTACATTTTCTCAAGATCACCATGATACCTCTCAAGATGTGGTTAAGAAGGTGAATGTTATGAAAAAAGTCTTTAAACCTATGCCAAAAGATTCTCTCTCCAAGTACAAATATCCTCTTCACTATAGTAATACACGTTTACTTGCTGATTATGTGCATTTCAAGATATATATTATAGAAAGAGCTACTTTAGGAATTATATCTCACTCTTGTGCGGTATTACAATTTCTTCATAATTTTACCCCTCATTCTGATATAATATAGATCTCTTCTCCTCTTGTCTCTAGACTAGGGGGCAAGAGGTGTTTTTTCATCTAGTATCCTAGGATCCATTAGTCTTTTAGCATATATTCTATCTTGAGCATAATTGACATTCTTTCTATCCTATCTCTCTATGGTTTTGTATTATGTTTATAATCATCCATAGATTCTATTCAAGATATCTTTCCTAAGACATTTTTTTTGCAAAGGTATCCCTTGTCGTCATCCCTGAGGGGAAAGGTTCTTCCTTCTTTCTCCTTGTCTAGGGGTATACTTTCCTTAGCTTAGTGGCATTTGTTTATATTGCAACACTATTTCATTATACTGACTGATGTTTTGACCATGGATATCCTTTTATATGAGAGGTTGTTGTCCTAGGTCATCACCTCTTCTTTATTTTGCAAATTATGTTCTTTATAAACTCTTACCCTTTCTTTGGTGTTAGAGTTCTTTCCCTCATTCCAAAGATTCATCTTTCTCTTGATTACATGGGGCTAGATGATCAAATCTTTGTTTCCTGTAGAAGGATGATATTTTATCTAAAAGCTCTCCTCTATGGTGGGGGTCTTGTTGATAAGATCTCTTTCTTTGAGGATCCTTTTTCCATAAGTGACATATCCTTTTCATGATTATCTATACTCTTGGCTATAGGGGTCAATACCCTTCGCTAGGAATGTAGTATACATTGTTGTAAACAAGATATCTCCTTACATTGTGAAGTAGGTATCCTCTTCCTCTTCCTTATCATCTATAGTAGATAGCCAAGATAAGGAGGGGGGCATATATAGGGTCTCCCTTTTACTATATTTTTTCATTTATATGCTAAATCCTCTGAAGGTAACCCACATAAGTTTCTAAATCTTGAAGAGACACACATTTTTCAATTTTCAATATGCTAAATCCTCTAAAGGTAACACACATAAGTTGCTAAATCTTGAAGAGACACACATTTTTCAATTTTCAATATGCTAAATCCTCTTAAGGTAATGCACATAAGTTGCTAAATCCTGAAGAGACACACATTTTTCAAATTTTTAAAGATGCTAAATCTTTCAAAGGTAACACACATAAGTTGCTAAATCTTGAGGAGACACACATTTCATAATCATAGTGATACAAGAAAGTGGATCTATGAGCATTCCAGAAGACGTTAGAAGACACATTACAATTACAAAGCATAGTTTTTGGGTGAACTATCAGGTTGGCTACCTATTGGTCTCTCCCTCCTTGGTGATTCATGGTAAGGTGGGCATCTCACTGGGTGAGGTAATCACTCTTTTCTCTTTCTCTCTTTTCACTTTCATGCTAGTAGGACTAGATCATGAAGCTATGTTATTTATAGTGTTTCTCTTGTCTTTCTTATGTAATAATTTATGCTTTTATGATAGCTTTCAAAATACGATATTAGTATAGTAAGCATTTCTTAGCAAGGTTTCCTTTACTACTTGATTGGGGCTTGTTTTAGTACTAACCCCTCTTTTTGTGTCTTTTAGCTTTGCTTTTGTTTTTCTCTTTATTTTCGCACCCTCATGTGTGTATGTTGAGTTAGAATCCTTAGTCTGGGGACTTGTGTCCTTAGCTATGTGTTATTCTATCTTGTTGTGAATCCACTTGGATCTCTTCTTTCTTATCCTTTACCAAGAGTTTGCATTGAATCCATACTCTTGCTAAAGTGGGGGCTTAATGTATCATCTTAAAATGGAAGCACTTCCATGTTTGGAACATTTATCCCTCCGAGTAAGTGGTCTGAGGTCATTTCAAGTGCCTTGAATATTTATTTGCATGGATATGGCTTTTTCCCCTTGTTCTACTTTTCTCTCCACCCATTTCCAACCTTTTTCTGTCACCTCAAGGTCAAAGTTGACCTCCTAGGTCAAGGTCGACCTTGACCCTGACCTAGGGTAGAGTCGACCTCAACCCTAATCTAGGGTAGAGTTGACCTCAAATTTGACCTAGGGTAGAGTTGACCTCACCCCTAACCCTGGGTCCAATTTTCAAGTTTCGAAGGTTTCAGGATATCGGGCTTCAGAAAGTTTTATTTTCCCACTTCTGGGTCAATTGTTTCAGATTTCAAAATGGTAAACTCTTAAAATTACATTTAATCTAGGTCCATTTCTAGGGGTTAAGGTTAATTGGGATTTAATTCTCCAATGTCAACCTCTCTAGAATTTTGTGCCCTAGATCACTATAAAAGGAAGCCTTCCTCTCATTTTCTCCATCCACTTACATGATCAAGCAATCAAATTTTGAGATCAAGTTTTATCTCAAGAAAATGAAGTGAGAAAGAATTCAAGAAATCATTCATTCAAGCATTCAATTTATCTATTGAAGATCAAGGATTCAAGCATTCAAGCCTTTGAAGGGATTTGGTTCAAGCATTCAAGATTCATCATTCAAACCCTAGATCTATCCATCATGGTGGTGTGATCTTCCTTCAAGATCCTTTGTTCATCTTCAAGATCCATTCATTCTCCTTTCAAGGTGGATTCCAAGCCTAAAATCATGGAGGTTTTTTATTTACATTTATGGTTTTGATTTACATTGTTGAGTCCAAGCTTTCATATCAATATACTTGTTTACATTTCAAATACAATTGCATATCTATTGAATATCATAGCTTTGTTGATAGATCTACTTCTACTACTTGCTAGCATTCTCTATTTCAATTCTATTATTAATGTTGATTCCAAACCAGGGTTTGAGCAAGGCAAACCCCTCATCCAAACAAAAAAACCATTTTTCTTCCAAGTAAATTTACATAAAAGCAAATTAAAGTGCAGATTTGGATACCCTTTTTGCTGAACTACTAGGATCCATGAACATAACTTTTGTCAGAGTAGTTGGGTCAAGGTCAACCTTCAGTGGGGGGTAAGATTGTGCCCCGCTATTTGGGTCAAGTTAAACCTCCCTTAGAAAATAAAAATATTTCTGGGTTTTGTAGATGTCACAGTTTCGGAGTAGGAATATTGAAATCAACAGTTTCTGAGACTGTTTGACAGGGTTTTCAGCAAGTTCTTTTTCGGAGGTAAGTACTTTTATTTCTTCATTTCCATATTAGCATTTCCAGATTTACATTCTATCCGTTTACAATTCAAATTTATGTGTAAAATATTGGTTTTGGGGTCTCTTTTATGTGCAAACCATTGTTCTAGGACTCCATCCATATTTTTATATCTTACATTTTGGTGAACTCGACAAGCTTACCCCTTTCTTTTGTGGAATTAGAAGCCCTATTGTGTTTATGACAACTCTTTCTTTTTGGCGTTAGATTTGAATTTTATGTTATATCTTACGTTCTTATAAAAGTAGATTTCTTTTATGCTCTTGCATTTATATTTCAAAAATACAAAAAAATTGCAAAATTTCTTTAAAAATACAAAAATATTTCCATTTTCATGCTTGTAGTGTTACTTTGTGTTAAACATGTATGATTTTTGTTTTCAATACTTTGATGAAGCTTTTATTGCAAAAGAGGATAGATCCCTTAAGGAGGTACATGGTAGTGAGGATGGAAATTGTTTGAAAGAGATCTCCATTGATCCTATTCCTATTTCACCCTCCTTCACAACCTCTTCAATTGACCTTTACAAAGATGAATTTGGGATTGATGTTAATTCTTCTCGTCATATATGTCTTTTCTATGAGCCTATTTTAAAATATAATTTACCTTCTTTCCCCTTTAGGGATCAACCTTTAGTGACTTATGGCACTCCTACAATGTGCTTTATGGATAGGGATGATAACTCTCCTATTTGGGATTAACCTTTGGATTTGGATGTTGATTACTCTCTTCCTCATGAAACCATTGTGGATAATTCTACTTTTTGGGATGATCCCTTGGATAAAGACATTGATTTATCCCCTCCTCATGAAGCATCTTTGATACAAGAGGGTGATTTATTAATGGATGACATATTCTCTAAAAAAAACTCCCCTTTTGTGAAAGAAGATGACATTATAGATCCTTCACCTCCATTTGGGATTCCTTCTAGTGATTAGGCATTAGCTGAGAAGGATATGAATTCCCTTAATGCTCTTCCTCTTAGTGATGATCTTGTGGAGAATCAAGATCCTACCTCATCTCCTCCTAGGATATCTTCTTTTCTTCCCTCTTTTGAATCTATTTGTAGTGTTGAGACACCTAACATAGTTTATCCAAAACCCTTGTTGACTATCAAAGGTTGTCCTCACATTACTATCAAAGGTAAACCTATGGAGTCTTTTGATTCTTTCAATGATACATATTTGATAGCTCACACCTATCATACAAGGAATAACCCTCAACATAATTCAGTGGTTTCTACTTCTTTACCACCTCCTCAATCCATCATTCTATCTTAGCTTACATGTTCTCAAGATCACCATGATACCTCTCAAGATGTGGCTAAGAAGGTGAATGTTAAGAAGAAAGTCTTTAAACCTATGCCGAAAGATTCTCTCTCCAAGTACAAATATCCTCTTCACTATAGTAATACACATTTACTTTCTGATTATGTGCATTTAAAGATATATATTATAGAAAGAGCCGCTTTAGGAATTATATCTCACTCTTTTGTGTGGTATTACAATTTCTTCATAATTTTACCCCTCATTCCGATATAATATAGATCTCTTCTCCTCTTGTCTCTAGACTAGGGGGAAAGAGGTGTATTTTCATCTAGTCTCCTAGGATCCATTAGTCTTTTAGCATATATTGTGTCTTGAGCTTAATCGGCATTCTTTCTATCCTATCTCTCCATGGTTTTGCATTATGTTTATAATCATCCATAGATTCTATTCAAGATATCTTTCCTAAGACATTTCTTTTGCAAAGGTATCCCTTCTCTTCATCCCTTGGGGCAAGGTTCTTCCTTCTTTCTCCTTGTCTAGGGGTATACTTTCCTTAGCTTAGTGGCATTTGTTTATATTGCAACACTATTTCATTATACTGACTGATGTTTTGACCATGGATATCCTTTTATATGAGAGGTTGTTGTCCTAGGTCATGACCTCTTCTTTATTTTGCAAATTATGTTCTTTATAAAATCTTACCCTTGCTTTGGTGTTAGATTTATTTCCCTTATTCCAAAGATTCCTCTTCCTCTTGATTAGAGGGGGCTAGACTATCAAACCTTTGTTTCCTGTTGAAGGATGATATTTTATCTAAAAGCACTCCTTTATGGTTTGGGTCTTGTTGATAAGATATCTTTCTTTGAGGATCCTTTTTCCATAAGTGACATATCCTTTTCATTATTATCTATACTCTTGGATGTAGGGGTCAATACCCTTCACTAGGAATGTAGTATACATTGTTGTAAATAGGATATCTCCTTACATTGTGAAGTAGGTATCCTCTTCCTCTTCCTTATCATCTCTAGTAGACAACCATGATAAGGAGGAGGGAATATAGGGTCTCCCTTTTACTATAGTTTTTCATTTATATGCTAAATCCTCTAAAGGTAGCCCACATAAGTTGATAAATCTTGAAGAGACACACATTTTTCAATTTTCAATATGCTAAATCCTCTGAAGGTAACACACATAAGTTGCTAAATCTTGAAGAGACACACATTTTTCAATTTTCAATAATCTAAATCCTCTGAAGGTAACGCACATAAGTTGCTAAATCTTGAAGAGACACACATTTTTCAATTTTTCAAATATGCTAAATCTTCCAAAGGTAACATACATAAGTTTGCTAAATCCTGAGGAGACACGCATTTCATATTCATAGTGATACAAGAAGGTAGATCTATGATTATTCTAGAAGCCATTAGAAGACACATTACAATTACAAAGCACAATTTTTGGGTGAACTATCAGGTTGGCTACCTGTTGGGCTCTCCCTCCATGGTGATTCACGGTAAGGTGGGCATCTCATTGGGCGAGGTAATCACTCTTTTCCCTTTCTCTCTTTTCACTTTCATGCTAGTAGGACTGGATCATGAAGCTATGTTATTTATAGTGTTGCTCTTGTCTTTCTTATGTAATCATTTATGCTTTTATTATAGCTTTCCAAATACGATATTAGTATAGGAAGCATTCCTTAGCAAGGTTTCCTTTACTAGTTTATTTGGGTTTGTTTTAGTACTGACCCCTATTTTTGTGTCTTTTAGCTTTGATTTTTTTTTAATCTTTTTTTTTGTACCCTCGTGTGTGTATGTTTAGTTAGAATAATTAGTCTGGGGGCTTGTGTCCTTAGCTAAGTGTTATTTTATCTTGTTGCAGATCCACTTGGATCTCTTCTTTCTTCTCCTTTACCAAGAATTTGCATTGAATCCATACTCTTGGTAAAGTGGGGGCTTAATGTGTCATCTTAAAATGGAAGCACTTCCATGTTAAGAATGTTTAACCCTCTGAGTAAGTGGTCTGGGGTCATGTCAAGCACCTTGAATAGGTCTTTGCATGGATCTAGCCCTTTTCCCCTGTTCTGCTTCTCTCTCCACCCATTTCCAACCTTTTTCTGGCACCTGGTCCTGAGAATTTGAAATTTGTCACCTCAAGGTCAAAGTCAACCTCTTGGGTCTAGGTCGACCTCAACCTTGATCTAGAGCAGAGTTGACCTTGACTCTGACCTAGGGCAGAGTTGACCTCACCCCTAACCCTGGGTCCAATTTTCAAGTTCTGGAGGTTTTAGGATATCGGGCTTGGGAAAGTTTTATTTTCTCACTTCTGGGTCAGTTGTTTCGGATTTCAAAATGGTAAACTCTTAAAATTTAATTTAATCTAGGTCCATTTCTATGGGTTAAGGTAAATTGGGATCTAATTCTCCAATGTCGGTCTCTCTAGAAGTTTGTGCCCTAGATCACTATAAAAGGAAGCCTTCCTCTCTCATTTTCTCCATCCACTTACATGATCAAGAAATCAAGTTTTGAGATCAAGTTTTCTTTCAAGAAAATCAAGTGAGAAAGCATTCAAGAAATCATCCATTCAAGCATTGAAGTTCTCTATTGAAGATCAAGGATTCAAGCATTCAAGCCTTTGAATGGATTTGGTTCAAGCATTCAAGATTCATCATTCATACCCTAGATCTATCCATCATGGTGGTGTGATCTTCCTTCAAGATTCTTTGTTCATCTTCAAGATCCATTCATTCTCCTTTCAAGGTGGATTCCAAACATACAATCATGGAGGTTTTTGATTTACATTTATGGTTTTGATTTACATTTTTGAGTCCAAGATTTCATATCAATATACTTGTTTACATTTCAAATACAATTGCATATCTATTGAATATCATAGCTTCGTTGATATATCTACTTCTACTACTTGCTAGCATTCTCTATTTCAATTCTATTATTAAAGTTGATTCCAAACTGGGGTTTGAGTAAGGCAAACCCCTCATCCAAACAAAAAAACCATTTTTCTTGTAGGTACAGGTACATGCCAACAAATTAAAGTGTAGATCTAGATACCCTTTTCGCTGAACTTCTATGATCCATGAACAAAATTTTTGTCAGAGCAGTTGGGTCAAGGTCGACCTTCAGTGGGGGGTAAGATTGTGCCTCAGGGTAAGATTGTGCCCTACTATTTGGGTCAAGGTTGACCTCCCTAAGAAAAGAAAAAGATTTTTGGGTTTTATAGATCTCATAGTTTCAGTTTAGAATTTTAGAAATCAACAGTTTCTGAGATTGTTTGACAAGGTTTTCAATAGGTTCTTTTCGGAGGTAAGTAATTTTATTTCTTCATTTCCATATTATTATTTCTAGATTTACATTCCATCCCATTACAATTCAAATGTATGTGTAAAATATTGGTTTTGGGGTCTCTTTTATGTGCAAATGATTGTTCTAGGACCTCATCCATATTTTTATATCTTACACTCCCTTCGAGGTCTAGTGGTCTTGTTAAATATTTATGTATCGAGATATGTCATGTAAATGATGTATATGTACTTCTGAAGATGTAATTGTATTCATGATTATGTACTTGTCAACATGTAATAAGTAGACATGTGTTAACTAAGAATGCAATAATAAATCAAAACACTCAACAAACACTAATCTAACGACATATATATGATAAGATACAAAAAAGAGACAAAGACCAAAGCATAAAAGGGGCTGCAAACCTCTCCAAACACAATTAGCCTTCTTTGTAAAATTTATTTGTACAAAGATGAGTATATGTGTGTTCAAATGATAAAATTTTCAAAGAGATGTGAGTGGGGATTTCAGCATTAGGATGGCATGCTTGATGATTTTTGGCTGTCAAAAGGGCATGATAAATTTGTTTGAAATGGTGGATGATTTGTGAAGGGAATAGGGTTAAATTTATAGGTAAATGAGAGGTGAAATGGAGAGTCAAGATTGAAAGGTTGTGAAAGGCTAGTATGCATTTGAGGGGAAGCACATGGAAAACAATGAAGATCAACCTGGAAATACAATAAATAAATAAATAAACCCAAGACACTTTGGGCCCTGCACCTAAAATCCCTCGAGAAAGAGGTCAAGCTAGTAGAGTTGTTCCTTGGGAACATGTCAACCAAGTTGATATATTCCCAAGAGGCATCCCTAAATGGGGCACCAAAGGCCTCAGAGGGAGTGCAGAAATAATGTGGAGATAATAATCCTGCCGAAAGATATGGCGAAAAAGGTGATAAAATAACACCTAAAGAATCATGCCAGAAAATGAGAGATGACTTAGGAGTGAGGGAGGGGTTAGGAGAGAGAGAGAGAGAGAGAGAGAAACCATGTTAAAGAGGGATAAAATGTCTCAAAATGTAGTGCACCAATTTTAAGATGATACATTTAGCCCCCACTTTAGCAGGAGTATGAGGTAAGTCATACTCTTGGTAAAGGAAAGAGAAGAGAGAGATAATGTCACAATGAGATAGAAAATCATCAAGTTTAAGGATTTAAGCCACCAAACCTATAATCCTAACTCCATTCCCATTCATAAGAGCACAAAAAACAAAGGAAAAGGAGAACCAAACAAAAACAAAAAGACTCAAAATGAGATAGTACAAAAACCCAAATCAGCTAGTGGAAGAGACCTCAACTAAAGAAATATCTCACCCACCAATATTATATTTGGAAGGATATTACAAAGCATAAGGGATCACATAGGAAAGAAAAGAGCACCAAAAAGGTTTACATCCTTCGTGATTCTATCCTGCTACATGAAAGCATGAAGAGAGAGAGAGAGAGAGAGAGAGAGAGAGAGAGAGAGAGAGAGAGAGAGCATGATTATCTTGCCCAGTTAGGTTTCTATGCCTTAATGTGAATCACAATAAGGGAGGATTGAATAGTATAACAAGTTTTTGTGCTAGATAGTCAATCCTAAAAAAAAAAAGGTAGGAACAAATGGTCTAGCAGGTTTGTGTCCTGTAGTCAATCATGTGCGCCCATCGGTGGTTTTCGTAGGCTTGTGTGTGTGTGTGCCCCCTTCATGGATAAATTACTTGGTATCCCCACAAAGTGAACATGTGTTTTTGTGTTATGTGTATGCATTTTCATGGGATGGAGAAGTATCATTGATACCTTCTAGCGAGTGACATGTGTAAAAATGTAAAAAGAAAAATGCATTTCCCTGGGATGGAGAAGTGTCACTAATACCTGCTAGGGAGTGTCATGTATCAATGTAAAAGTAAAAGTTCATAAAAAGTAAACTATAATACATAAAGGGCATATGTATGCCCCCTCCTTATGATGAATATGTAGCCATAGATATCATAAGGAAGAGAATCAAGGGTAACTAGTTCTAGCAATAAGGAGATATCCTTAAACAATAATGTAGGCCATAAACTTAGTGAAGAACGTTGAATCTTGTAAGCTAAGAAAATAGATAAATTATGAAAGGATATGTTTCTTATAAGAAGAGACCCTTGAAAGGAAGAGATCTTGTTATCAAGACATCTACCTTCAAGAGGAGTTTCATGAACAAAGATAACAACTTCAAAAAGAGAAGGGAAGAAGAACAAGAATGCATCTATCTGACCCCTTGCATATAGGTGGGATAGGGATCCTTGGAGGATGTAAAAATTTAAATCAACTAGTAAGGGAAAATGTATAATGAACATAGTTTTTCCAATGAAGAAGAGGTGATGATCAAGGACATGCACCTCTTGTATATAAGAGAGAGTCCTGATTAAGACAACAATTCCTCACAGAAAAAGAAATGTCACAATAATAAATAAATACCATTGTACTAAGGAAAGTAGATATTTAGACAAATAGAGAAATAATGTACAAATGACATTTCCCCCCAAGTGTGAGACAAGAAAGAGAATCCCCTAGTGGATTATATATATAACAAAATCTTGTAAGATAGAAAGATAAACTGTAAGAAACAACCATAATCTAGTCGTGCACAAAACAAAACATCCTATATGAAACATGAAGTATAATAGAATAATACAATACCATAGAGAACAAAAAGGAAAAAAAGATCATAGGATATGCAATTCTAAACATAAAAGATACCACCCATGAGGCAAGATATAGATGATTATTTAATTAAATATAAAAATCCAAGGCATGGAAAGGCATTGTTAGACAAAAACAATCGCGTCATGCATGAAACAAATAATTTTCATACCCAAAGATAAGAATATACCACAAAATAAAGAAAATCTATAGCGAATTAAATAAAAAAGATGTAATGATATCATGTTATGCCTATAGCCTTAAAAGAGAGAAAAAGAAAGATAATTCCCCCCAGGATAAATCCCTTATAATATGTATAAGACAAAGATAAAGTTGCACACAACAAATCAATGTAAACATATTCTAAAGAATACACACCTAAAAGGAAAAAAAGGAGGGATACATATTAAGAACACTAAAACCATGTCTCCCAAATACCAAATATGCACTTTTTAGAAATGATATTAAAGTATAGAAGACATATGTAAAAGAGAAGAAATAGATCCCAAGAAAGGATGAACTGTTAGGAATAGTCCCAAGAGATAACTGAGAGGGGGGAGGTGAATAAGTTATCTACAAGTTTCAATTCTTTATCCAATTAGGTATACTTAAACATAAAGCATAAACACAATGAAAGAACACTTGAACACAACACCAATATTTTGGTTACGGGGAAACCCGAATAGGTAAAAACCCTGGTGGGAATTGACACCTACTAATAATCTGCACTAGTGTTTTATGATCCTTGTTAGAGGATCCTTAACCCTATTAGGAATTTCTTTACAATATATTTAGTACAGTGACCTGGTCAAGGGTCGTACCCTATTAGGAGTCTTTTACAATTAACCCTATTAGGGGTGAAGACACACTATCTGAGAGCTCACTGCTCAAATGAGTGAAGGCTACAACCTTCTAAATAATAGATACACACTATATCTGGATCTTGGTGAACTGTGCTTTGACCTACTATCTAGATCAGTTATAATGTATAGAAAAAATACTTTACTTGGTCACATAGACCTTCAACTAATGGCTCAACACTTCGCACACTCTGCTCTGCTCTTCTCCATCAACTCTAAACCATATCATAGCAATCACAAATGACTGCCTATACATATCATTCCACTAAATGATATAATCAAGTCAGCCTATTAGAACCACCTTGAAATCATATTAGAGAAACCATAACATACTCATATAATAGTTCTATCGGCTCTACTAAGCACGAAACACATTCTAGGACTTGTGCAATATTAACAAATGTAGACGCACGCTACACACTGTTGGCTCTACCAAAGTAATTGAAACTTTCTCCTCAATTTGAATTACATCATGTGCTCTTAACTGAACATTACTAACTCTTCTCCAAGCACTAATCCAAGGGTGCATACCAAAATGATAGGTGCAACTCCTGAAACAATATAATCTCTGTCGGCTCTTTTGAATAAACACAAGAAACTGCTACTGGTGAATAGTGACTACATAACTTCACTTATACTAATCATCAAACTTTGTGTCCATGAATGTAACAATCATTCACAGAACACTGCCTATAACTCTGTCAGGAACACTGTTGACACAAGTTGCTATATAACTGTCTGTACTAACATTTAACCTCTGTGTCCATGATATCATGTTGATAACATGTCCATTCTTTATATACTAGAAGCTTACTACATAAGTCTTCTATGCATGCTACTTACCATACGTTGTCATCAATGACAAACATACAGTCAGCACTGGCTTGCTGGAAAATCTCCAACAATCTCCCCCTTTGGCATTGATGACAACATATGGAGTGAGAAACACCACCAACCCAAATGAACATTTCTATATAACATTCTCCATTTCCTCTTTAAAACTCCCCCAAGGATGAATCCTCCATCTACTACAATATTCTTCAACATTCTCCATTTCCTCAACTGAACTGCTTCCATAACTGAATACTACTCCCCCTTAGTATATTACTCCTTTTACTTCTATTTTTCATGACTATATATTATTCTCCCCCTTAGTATATTACTCCTTTTACTTCTATTTTTCATGAATATATATTACTCCCCCTTTGACATCAATGGCAAAGGGTGCCAAATAGTTTAAGCACCAGTACTACTCCTGAGGTAGAGTATTCAACCAACCATCAGTCCCTAAGGACTGATGCTCTTTCTTCTTTCTTCTAAGCAAAATTAGGGAGGGGAATTACTCCCAACTTCTCCCTGAGATACTCAAAAGTATCCTTTGGCAAGGGCTTTGTGAATATGTCTGCTAGCTGATCTTTAGTACTCACATAGTCCAATTTAACTTCTTTCTCTACTACTTTCTCTCTTAGGAAGTGATACTTGATCTCAATGTGCTTTGTCTTTGCATGCATCATAGGGTTCTTTGACATATTGATAGTGCTAGTGTTATCACAATGTATAACAATAGGATAGTGAATCTGAATTCCAAAATCCTTTATCATTTTCTTGATCCAAACAATTGTAGAACAATTCAGAGCTGCTGTAACATACTTTTCTTCTTCTATTGACTGATAGATACAATTTTTCTTCTTGCTTGTCCAAATGACAAGTCTATCGCCAAGAAACACTACTCCTCCTAATGTACTCTTTCTATCATCAACGCATCCTACCCAATCTACATCAGTATATACATGATGCTCAACATTTTCTAAATTGGGATACCATAGGCCATAATTTATGGTGCCATGCAAGTATCTAAATATTATTTTTACTACCATGAAGTGACTTTATTTAGGCTCTCCTGGAAATCTTCCAACTATACCAACTGCATTGGAAATATCAGGTCTAGTTTGAGTAAGATAAATGAGTTTGCCAATCATAGACTTGTACAATGTTATATCTACTACTAGTGAGTCATCTTCTTTTGTAAGCTTGCATCTAGTTATCATAGGTGTCCCTACTGGCTTGCAATCATCCATCTTGAATTTCTTTAATATCTCTTTCACATACTTGGACTGATTAATGAAAATACCTTTCTCTGTCTATTGCACATTCAATCCCAAAAAGTATTTGATAGGTCCAATCATGCTCATCTCAAATTCACTCTACATCTCCTTAGAAAATTCAGCACTAAGTTTGTCATTACCTCCAAAGATAATGTCATCAACAAATATAGCTACAAGTAGTAAACCTTCAGATGTCTCTCTTATGAATAGATTACAGTCTGCTGCTCCTTTCTTGAATCCAATATTTGTTAGATATCCATCTAGTATCTCATACCATACTCTAGGGGCTTTCTTAAGTCCATAGAGGGCCTTCTTCAATCTACATACCATATTAGGTATGTCTGATAAGGTGACTCCTTCTGGTTGCTCAATGTATACTTCTCCTTTCAATTCTCCATTCAAGAATGCTGACTTGACATCCATCTGATAGACTTTGAATTTTTTTTTACGGTTGCATAAACTAGAAACAACTTAATAGATTCTAATTTGCTCACAGGTGTAAATGTGTCTAAATAATCAATGCCTTCTCTCTACGCATATCCCTTACATACTAAACTTTCTTTATTTCTTACTATTGTACCATCTTCATTCATCTTGTTTTTCAATATCCATTTTGTTCCAATCACATTCTTATCACTTGGTCTTGGGACCACTTCCCAAGTATCATTCTTGATAATCTGATCTAGTTCCTCTTTCATAGCATCATGCCAATCTGAATCATTACATGCATCTTCAACACTTAAAGGTTTAATCTAAGATAGAAAACATACCGCTTCATTGCTTGCTGAATTCATTATTTTTGATCTTGTTGTGACTTTGATGCTCTGATCTCCAATGATGTCATCCTTAGAGTGATATCTAGATGTATACTTTGGAGCTTTAGGTGAAATTGACTCATCTTCCTTCTGAGTTTCCTCTTCACTTGTTTCAAGGTTATTGAACAATACATTGATACTGTCAAACATTTCTTCAACAACTATCTTACTAGTGGAAGGTATGGGTTCTTCTTCAATCATAGGTGAGTAATCATGATATCTTTCTTGAACCATAAACTTTTCATCAATCTTAACATGAGCACTTTCAATGATTTTCTTCAATCTCAAGTTAAAACATCTATAAGTTTTACTTTTAGTAGAGCAACCAAGAAAAATACCTTCATCACTTCTTGCATCAAAATTTCCTACTGCTTCATCCCTCTTGATGTAGCACTTGCTTCCAAAGATTCTGAATTATTTCACTATGGGAACATTACCAAACCATATCTCATAAGGTGTCTTGTCTGTGCTAGGCCTTAATTGTATTCTATTGATTGTAGAGACTGTTGTATTGATCACATCTCTCCAATAGGTGTGTGTAACTTTTCCTATAATCATGATGGTGTGCGCTATATTAATGATAATCTTGTTCCTTCTCTCTGCAATCCCATTTTGCTGAGGGGTTCTAGGTGCACTTAATTGTCTCTTTATGCTATGTTCTTCATAGTACTCATAGAATCTATCAGAGGTGAATTCTCCTCCTCTATCTGATCTTAGACACTTTATCTTTAGTCTAGATTCATTTTCAACCTTAGCTTTGAATATTTTGTACTTCTCAAGTGCTTCTGACTTATCTTTCAAGAACGCAACCCAGAATATTCTAGAATAGTCATCTACAAACAAAATGAAATATCTTTGACCATAGTATGATCTTGTTTGAGTTGGTCCACATAGGTTTGTATGAATTAGATCCAACTTGTTCTCTATTGAGTTGTGCTTGCTTTTGAATGAATTTCTTACATGCTTTCCCATCACACATTCCCTGCAAATAGTATCAACTGGCTTTTCTATGCTAGGTAGGTCTCTAACTGCTTTCACATTACTTATCTTTACTATGTTATCAAAATTGATATGACATACTCTTTTATGCCATAGCCAACTATCATCAACTTTAGCACCAAAACAACTTGCTTCTGGATTAAGCTAAAAAACATTACCTTTAGTTTTTTATCCTGATGCAATCCTTTCTCCTTCTTTGTTATTAATGATGCACTTGTTTCCATTGATTTCCAACATGTAACCTTTGTCAAGTAATTTCCCAACACTTAGTAAGTTATGTTTCAAACCATCAACATAAAGAACATCATCAGTACTATTCTTTCCATCCAAGGTAATGACTCCTCTACCAATGATAGGTTTAGGAGTGTTATCACCAAATATAACCATGCCTCCTTTGTATCTATCCAAATGAACAAATATATCTTTGTCTCCTGTCATGTGATGTAAGCAACCACTATCAATGATCCAATCTGTCTTGATGTTAGCTTGTGAAATCAAAGCTAATTCTTGTGAATCCTTTTCATCTTCAAGAACAATGAATCCAATTTCTTCTTCTTCTGATTCTTCATCTGATACTCCTTCTCCAACATAATAGCATTCCTTTGTATACTTAGGCTTGTAGTTGTTTTGGTATCTTTTAACTCTTGTAGGAAACTTAGATGCAAAATGACCAATCTTATTACATGAACAACATTTAAATGGAAATTGACCTTCATATTTCCCTTTTCCTTTCTTTTCTCTTTTAGCAATCATAGCAATGAAATCATCTAGTGTTTTTTCTTCATCATCATCATCAAAATTACTAGAGGTATTTGCAGATTTCTTACCATGGACTGATGCTTTGAAGGCTATTTCACTTTTAGGTTTTGTCTTCAATCTTGAAATCTCAAAAGCCAAAATTTTGCTGATCAAGGTCTCTCTTTTGAAATTTGATGTAAGCTGCATGGTCTCATCAAGTATGTTGATCTTGTTTTCATAATCTACTGTGAGAGTGGTCATCAATTTATCCATAATTTCTTCTTCTGAGATCTCTCCACCATTGTTCTTGATTCCTGCAACTCCTTCATTAATCTTTTGGTTGTAAGCTCTGATGTTCTCTTCAGGTAGCATCTCTAATGCATTGTATATTTTCTTCCAAGTTTTTCTGCACACACCCTTTGCTTGTTTATCTCCCTCAAACATGTCTCTAGGTGTTTCCATATCTTGTAGGTTGTGTCTACTTTCTTTATCTCTGAAAAATCACTATCAGATAGGGCACTGATAAGGGCTTTTTTTGCTATTGCATTTTGATGGAACAAATCCTTCTGCTTTCTTGTAGCATCATCCTTTACAAGATCTGCTAGAGAGGGGATCTCAAATTCTTTGATAACCACTTAAAAAACTTCAAAATCAATGCACTGCAAATGTGTCATCATCTTGTTCTTCCAATCAAGATAATTTTCTCCATCAAAATTAGGACTATTTTTTCTAAAGAATTCCATCTGATCAACCTCAAGCTGTTAAAATTTCTCTCTGAGGCACTTGGCTCTGATACCAATTGTTAGGAATAGTCCCAAGAGATAACTAAGAGGGAGGGGGTGAATCAGTGATCTACAAGTTTCAATTCTTTATCTAATTAAGTATACTTAAACATAAAGCATAAACAAAATGAAAGAATACTTGAACACAACACCAATATTTTGGTTACAGGGAAACCCAAATAGGTAAAACCGCAGTGGGAATTGACACCCACTAATAATCTGCACTACTATTTTATGATCCTTCTTAGAAGATCCTTAACCCTGGTAGGAGTTGCTTTACAATATATTTAGTACAGTGACCTGGTCAAGGGTCAAACCCTAGTAGGAGTTTTTTACAATTAACCCTATTAGGGGTGAGGATGCATTGTCTGAGAGCTCACTGCTCAAATGAGTGAAGGCTACAACCTTCTGAATAAAAGATACACACTATTTCTAGATCTTGGTGAACTGTGCTTTGACCTACTATCTGGATCAGTTCCAATGTATAGCACAAACACTTTACTTGGTCACATAGACCTTCTATTGATGGCTCAACACTTCACACACTCTGCTTTTCTCTTCTCAATCAACTCTAAACCATATCATAGCAATCACAAATGACTGCCTATAAATATCTTTCCACTAAATGATATAATCAATTTGGCCTCTTAGAACCACCTTGAAATCATATTAGAGAAACCATAACATACTCCAATAATATTTTTGTCGACTCTACTAAGCACGCAACACATTCTGGGACCTGTCCAATATTAACAAATGTAGATGCACGCTATACACTGTCAGCTCTACCAAAGTAACTAAAACTTTCTCCTCAAGCTGAATTACATCATGCACTCTTAACCAAACATTACTAACTCTTCTCCAAGCACTAATCCAAGGGTGCATACTGAAATGATAGGTGCAACTCCTGAACCAATATAATCTTTATCAGCTCTTCTGAATAAACACAAGAAACTGCTACTAGTGAATAGCGATTACATAAATTCACTTGTACTGATCATCAAACTCTGCGTCCATGAATGTAACATCACTAACATATCTCCATCACATATCCAAATGTGCAAGGCTCCATGATAACTATATGAATAATCATTCATAGAACACTGCCTGTAACTCTATCAGGAACACTACTGACACAAGATGCTATATAACTGTCTGTACTAATAGTTAACCTTTGCATCCATGATATCATGTTGATAACATGTCCATGTTGTATATACTAGAAGCTTACTACATAATTATTCCATGCATGCTACTTATCATATGTTGTCATCAATGACAAACATACAATTAACACTGGCTTGCTGGCAAATCTCCAACATGAACTTTTTCCCCCATTGAAGAGGAACAAAGAAAAAGACCTATTGTGCCACTCTTGAACATATTACAAAGAATAAGAGAGAGTGGCCCCAATAGGGAATATAAATGCTAAGTAATCTTATGAAGGAGAAATAAAATATCTTGTGTATAATAAACTTTACCATTTTCAACTTTGTCATGAACATACAAAATGGATTTCATACAGTCAAAAAGTAAATGCTCATTATTGTAGAAAAGAGGACATGAGAATTGAAAAATATCATTCTTTTGATAAGGTTAATATCTTAATTTAGGTGTAATCAAAAGGTAGCGATAAAGCTAAGGTGTCTTGAGTGTGATTAGGAGATAAGGTTGTAGTTGGTAAAAGAAGGTGAAGAGGAGGACATGGAGGAGGAAAAGAAGGATCTTTTTAAGGGGAAATATAGCCAAGGCCTTGTTGAGGATGTTGGGGAGGAATGTGAGCTCATGTATACCAAGAACTAAACCCTTATAACCTTGTCTAGTGATAATATCATAACCTGTGGTGTAGGTAGAATAGAGGGCAGATGGAGAGAATGGTTTATCTTGAGAGTGATGAGTAAATGTAGTGTAAGGAGGAACTATGGAATTGGAAGTTTTATGTATAGGAGATGGTGGTGTAGGTATAAGAGAAGATGGAGAAGATGGCTCATTGAAGAATTGGTTAATATCTAAGTCATGAACAATAATTTGAATGTGTGGGAATGTAGAAGGGATATGAGGGGTTTGGTCATGGGAAAGAGTAGGAATAGGATTAGGAGGATCACTAGAGAAAACTCTAATGTCATCCAAAAGATAAATAAAAAATCTACAAGAAAGCCTAATGATGGTCTTGAAATATGTTTAATCAGGAAATTTTGTATTAGTTAACCTCATAATAACATACACAAGGAAAGAATGCAAAGTCATAAACATCATGAAATGAAAGAAACTTGCATAAACATCATAGGAAGGATAAAGAGATGTAAGCACCAAAGTGATCATGAAAAGTATTATGCACCATAACATCTTAAAAAATACCATAGGAAAATATAAACCCAAATTGAAAAATAAGATAAATCAAAGGATCTAACTCCAAATTAGAAGGGGAATGCATCGGGTTTACCAAAATGTTCAAGGTAAATAATTTTGTTGATGAATTTAGTAATGTGATGTATTCATTAATTAACCATTTCCACACTAACATTCAAAATACAAGAGAAAGAGGGGCTTATAGGCATAATTCTCAATATAACCTAAGTTAGATTATCAAAAACCCAAGAAGATAAAGTGATGCCAATGCTAAACCAAAATTATACTAAGGAAGTACATAAGCAAGTCCTCTTTAATGCAATGTAAGATTTGATTAAGGTTGTGTAAATACACTTGTAAAATTAAACTAATTGATTTAGCGAGATAATCAATAGAGATCTAGGTACTAAACGTAAGAAATAGACCCAATTAAGATGTGAAAATAGATATAAACTAAGATGTGAAATAGATAATGAAGTACCCACCTTGAAGTATGAAGAGGAATATGCTTTTATACTCTAAAAATCTCTATTCTAGACCTGTAACTAAATTTTTGATTGCAGATCTGAGATCACAATTGAAAACCCCAAAAATGTTAAAAATCTCAAGCTGCTGGGAATAGGTCAACTATGTCACCGTGTTCCAGAATAGGTCAGCCAAGTCATCGTGTTCCTGAGGCACCTTCCTAAAATCAATCCAAACTTTTTTGGTAGATCTTTGTCTGCAACTTCCAGATCTATACATGCAATTCCTGTATCCTGCTCCTGCACACAAAGAACTAGATTTTTGGGGTTGGGGTGGATAAGGGATTGCCTTGGTCAATCCCTATATTGAGGAATCAACCTTGAATTAAAATGTAAATTTAATGATAAAGGAAATGCTTTCATAATTAGACTCAACCAACTTCATTGTTGTAGTCTCACTATTAGGTGTTTGATCAGGAATGGCCTTTATCAATGTATCTAACTAATCAATCATTAATGTTACCTCTGTATCATATTCCACTTCTAGAATTAGACCAGCTAGAATATATCTAGCTTCCTTCAATACTCTAGCCTTGTCCTTCTTCTCTTTGGCCTTGTCTCTTTGTGCTTTCAACATCAACTTTTTAGAAACCTTAAGTAGTTCCTGTTAGAGTAATGAAGTGTTTTACTGATTAATTGAATCATGTTGATTTAATTATTCAGTCACTTATTACCTCTTTTGACTTAAGCTAAAATTTAGGCATGTAATAATTATTTGCTTTATTAATTATTATTATGCAACCTAGGGTTTTACCTTGTTAGTTTTTCTGATCTCCTTTTATAAGGATTGATCTCATAACACTTTGTAACCTTTTCTGACATTTCATTATTGTTTGCAACTTTTGTTTTTGCACATCAAGGATTTCTCCTCTCTCATGGATCCATACGTTCAGGTCTCCATAGCTATTTGCTTCTCTCTCTTTCTGTGACAGGTGTTTGCATGCATGTGTTCTTGAGAGCTATGGGTTGTTTTTCGTCAACTCCAATATGGTATCAGAGCTTTGAACATAACTTGGGCATCTGATATCAAAATTGAGAGAATGAGATATCGCTGGAAAGGTAATTCTGAGATGGATTTTAATTTTTTGGTGTGGTTTCCTTATTTCTCCATTAATGTTGCATTTATTGTAGTCAAAGGTAGAGGTTTCTTTGTTAGCTTGCATCTCAACCCTCCTGCACTCTGAGATTTATTTCTCTTACATATAGACTCTATTTTAGGAAAATGATATATTGTTGGATCTCTTCTCTTTGAGAGATGGATGATCTTAGGTTTTTATTTTGTTTCAGCAACCTTCGCTATTCTTTGAGTAGTGTATACTTCACTTTTGTAGCATTCTTTTATGTACACACACTAAGATAAAGTGAGATTCTATTTCATTTATGTGATCTTGCACATGTTCGTGCTCTTTGTACTCACACTCCATTATAAAGTGCCAGGGGGGGTTTTGATGTTTGCCTTTGTTTTCCATCTACTTTTTTCAAGTGAGTGTTCATCCACCGACATTAGCCTCAGGTATCTCTATATGTATTTGTACTCTCTCTGCACATTCGATGTTTCAAATTCTTCTTCATCATGCAGTTCATATTGGATGATCTTTTCAGTGTACCTAGCATTACTCCCTTGTCAGTAGTATGGGGGGTTTCTACTGTTGGTTCTACTACTTCCTTGGTTTAATAGTGTGAGCTATGTATTCAGTATTTGATTCTATGTACTAGGTGGTTGTTGTGGCTGGGTACCTATGCATTCTGGTGAGATAGATCATTTACCATATGGATACTCTTTTCTTTCCTATTTTTGGTTGCACTCTTCTAGCTTTCATTGATTAGCTCTTCATACTTTTTGTGTTTATGCCATACGTATCTTTGAGTTTAGGTGTTTTCCTTTGTTTGCCTACTGATTCAAGTATTGTTATTTGAGGGCACTCATGTAGATTACAGTCTTCTCTATTGGTCATATTTTAGTGGATGATCTTCAGATCATCAGTTTCCTTTTGACATAGTTTGTAGTTTCTTGCTTCAGTGATGTTGTACATGTTCATCTTTGTTCCTATTTTCTGGAACATTCCTGGTTTTCGAGGCTTCTTCAGTCCTTCAAACTAGTCTTGGTCTCTTTTTGGAGTAGAGTTTTTCCCATGTGGTTTTCTCTATTTCTCCTCTTTGTAGAGACTCTTTTTTGTACTTGGGTACCTGATCAGGCATTTTGTTGTCTGGACCCATTTGCTTTCAGTTGTTCTTTCTAGGTTTTTAGCTTCTCCCAAAGTTTATCTTAAGGGGGGGTGTTAGAGTAATAAAGTGTTTTAGTGATTAATTGAATCATGTTGATTTAATTATTCAGTCACTTATTACCTCTTTAGACTTAAGCTCAAATTTAGGCATCTAATAATTAATTACTTTATTGATTATTATTAGGCAACCTAGGGTTTTACATTTTTAGGTTTTTCATTTACCATACGGACACTCTTTTCTTTCCTATTTTTGGATGCACTCTTCCATCTTTGATTGGTCAACTCTTCAAACTTTTGGTGTTTATGCCTATGATGTATCTTTGAGTTCAGGTGTTTGCCTTTTTTTGCCTCCTGATTCGAGTAGTGTTATTTGAGGGCACTCATGCAGATTACAGTCTTCTCTACCTAGTCACATTTTAGAGGAGGATCTTTAGATCATTAGTTTCTTCTTGATAGAGTTTGCAATTTCTTGCTTCAGTGATGTTGTACATGTTCATCTTTGTTCCTATTTTCTGGAACATTCCTAGTTTTCAAGGCTTCTTCAATCCTTTAGACTAGTCTTGGTCTCTTTTTGGAGTAGAGTTTTTCCAATGTGGTTTTCTCTATTTCTCTACTTTTTAGAGACTCTTTTTTGTACTTGGGTACCTGATCAGGCCTTTTGTTGCTAGGACCCATTTTCTTTCAGTTGTTCTTTCTAGGTTTTTAGCTTCTCCCAAAGTTTATCTTAAGGGGGTGTTAGAGTAATAAAGTGTTTTACTAATTAATTGAATCATGTTGATTTAATTATTTAGTCACTTATTACCTCTTTTGACTTAAGCTAAACTTTAGACATATAATAATTAATTACTTTATTAATTATTAGTATGCAACCTAGGGTTTTACCTTTTTAGATTTTTTGATCTCCTTTTATAAGGATTGATCTCATAACACTTTGTAACCTTTTCTAACATTTCATTATTGATTACAACTTTCTTTTTTTGCACATGAATGATTTATCCTCTCTTGTGGATCCATACATTCAAGTCTCCATAGCTGTTTGCTTCTCTCTCTTTCTATGACAAGTGTTTGCGTGTAGGTGTTCTTGTGAGCTGTGGGTTGTTTTTCATCAACTCCAATAGGTCCTTAGGAAACAATTTAGTGATATCAATAGGTGTCTTAATATCTTTATCTTCTTATTCTTCTTCGTATTCCTCATCTTCTTCTTTAATCACCTATTTGCGTGTCTTCTTTTCACTTGATTCTCCCAAACTCAATTTCCTTTTCATTGAGAGTAAGTCCTCAACTTATTTGAGATTTTATTAGTCTATGCTTCTACCTTTGGTGAATCCTACTTTATAGGATTAACTTCAATCAATGCATCTTCTCCATCGGTTTGTCCAATATATTATGTTTCAATTTTATGTAGTTGCTTAGGAATCTCATAAATAACATCACCTATTATCTCTTCAGGACTGAGTGTGTCATCAATTTTCTCAACATAAGGCTCATCATCATTCTAGTGTTCATCAGTATCTTCTTGTTCCTTTTGACATGCTTCCTTTTGTGCTTGCAAATTTTTCTTTCATATCTCCATTATTTCATCATGAATATTGTATGTGTCATGGCCTATAAGTATCCTTGTAGCTATGTTCTGGATCTTGAAACCTTGTTAATAAACCTCAACCATTATCTTTTCATCATCAAGATTCAACTCAGAATTTACATACGTAAGTGCTCTCTCTATTTCTCTATATCTAATTTAATTGCTTCTATCCATCTTGCATCAATTGAACTATACAGTTATTTAGGTAGGACATTGTAAATTTCACTTGGTGTTCTGCATAATTTGTGTATACTCCATATGACAACATCCTCTAATTTTATTTTGTCTTCATTACTACAAAATTCATATCTTCTTGCAACACTACCCATTCTACCGCTCTCCATTATGTCCTTGACAATGAAATCAACAGTAGGGGATTTCTTCTTATCGCTCTCTTTCAACTTCTTCACTTCCTTGTCTAAATATATTTTGACATCCTCATCTTCAACTTTGTCTTTTTTCTCACTAACCTTACTAGTCTCACCAAATTTCCTTTTTGTTTTGTAAGTCTTTTTCAATGTCGATGTCTCCTCTTCCTTAGCAGATGTAGAGGGTAAATCTTGTGTTGGTTAATCAACTTCAATTTCTTTAGTAGTATAAGTACTAGCCTCTATGTTTTCAACAATCTTTTCTAGTTTATCTATCATTCTCCTTGTCTTTCTCCATATCACTAGTATCTTCAATTTCATCTTAATCTTAGGAACAATGTCTTCATATGTACCAAACCTAGGTGTTGTAGGATCTATAGGTTTAGATAGTAGTGCATTTGCATGAAGTCTCACTAGATCACTATCTACCTCATAACCCATCACACGAACCCATGATGATCTTGGTTGCATCACTTGCAAAATACAAGTGTCAGTATCAACAAGAAAACATATATATTCCTTATATTCCTCTACAAGACTAGTTTAAATTCTTTGATGTTTATGTATTCTAGTTTGAAAATCCTTAAAATAACCCCACATAACATTATCAAAGTTACCTCCTAATTCTCTAATGAACTCACTTATCTATACTATCAATGGTCTATCTGTAGCCCATTGAACTACACCTCTACTAGAAAAATGATTTTTTAAGTAGAAAAAGA
The DNA here is from genome assembly GCA_027943335.1 of Chamaecyparis obtusa. Classification (NCBI taxonomy): domain Eukaryota; kingdom Viridiplantae; phylum Streptophyta; class Pinopsida; order Cupressales; family Cupressaceae; genus Chamaecyparis; species Chamaecyparis obtusa. The sequence continues at coordinate 214,656 of BSBK01002497.1, forward strand.
TACATACCAAAATTTCTCTATACTTGAATGATTGTTTCTTGTTCTTCTTAATTTTGTCCATGTCTACAATGAATTAAATCCTCAGCATCTCTCGTAAATCATAGATCACATCCTCCTTCACCATTTAGTAGGCATCATGAATTTCTCCACCAAGCACATTGTTCATACAAATAGATTGATAGACTCTACATCCAATGACCATAGATGCAAATCTAACCTCTTTATCTTCTATGTCATTGATTGTCATAGATCAGAAGTCAAGTTTGGATTTGGTTAACTAGGTAACCAAATTAGAAACAATCACCCCTAGGGTAGCTAACTCACCAGTAACACAAAATCTAATAACTATGTGAATGATAGCCTTTGTGAGCTCATGTGATCTATCTAACGACAAAAAATGATCATGGAAAATGAATCAACACATATTAAATCCATTCATGATGAAATATATTATGTATATCTACCGCATATGCGAAACCCTTTGTCTTCAAATGTTTATGTTCATCATTCAACACATAATTATCATAGAATCCTTCATATTCATTGTTAATAGCATCCACTCCTAGTTCATCAAGTTTGCGGTGAATGTATGATTGAACATCGTAAACTAGTATAAATCTCGGTGCTATGGAAGATAGGGCACCCATCATATCATTCTCGCTTGCCTTCATTAAATGAAGTTTGAAAATGGGCCTGGGTTCTTCAATAGTATTAACTAGAATAGGGGTGTATTCACAATTATTTCCATGATTCAATTCAGATATCACACCAAAAACTTATCACACACCAAAAAAATATCACTTTATTCACCTGTTAGAGTTCATGAATACTATCACAATTTACCGCTCATAATTTCTCAGTACACTAACATCGATCACTTTAAACTCACAAGTGTGCATAACAAAGTAAAGTGACAAATGAACTCACTCAATCTTTATTTAACCTTGAGAAAATATTCATTGTATATCAATGGTAAAATAGTACTATTCCCAACGATAGGAATTTTTAGGAATAATAGTCCACCAATACAATTAAGAGGGGGGGGGTGAATCAGTTGTATGACATATTCCTAAACTATAAAATTTGAATAGAAGCAATATCAAATCAAATGAACGCAATGAATACCAACACAATAACATAATATTTGTTGTCGAGGAAACCTTGTTAAAGGTAAAAACCCCAGTGGGAATTAACACCCACTAATGATGTACTGAGAGTATAGTATCCTTGTTAAAAGATCTAGCCTTGTTAGGAGTTGAATAAAACATTACAGTACACAGTCCTTGTTAGAGGACAAACCCTGTTAGGAGTCAAGAAAAGAGGTAGGCTCACTGCCTAAAGAAGGTTATGTCCACCTTCAAAACTCACTATTCGCAACACAAGTGTATGTAAAGAAATACACAATCTTGAACTGTTCAATAGCAACTGTCTTTTCTTGATCAGTTCCAATGAAGTATATAATTTATCCTCTTCTCTACATCCAATAGACACAAGCTCACAGCTTCCACAATCATCTTTTACATCACATAGAAAATTATCTCCATATCTTTTCAAAAGAAAATATATTACATATATATGCTCTTATAAAATAAATGATCAAGTCGGCCAATTAGGCTTTCCTAATATATAAATAATTACATAAATCCTTTCTAAGATAGACACGATATCTAAAACAAGTACACAACAATTATATTCCAATAATTAAGGACCGACATCCATAATCCATGCTCACCATTCATGATACATGCTACAACTCTGAAGTTGGCTTCCAAAGTGGTCATCTCCAAAACACACACCATAGATGATGTCATCCTACTTTTCGTACCTTGCTAAGATCAACGAACATTCTTCAATACCCTATCTATCATCCCTTAATCTCACATACACTGAATCCTCATTGATGAGGCATATTAATGCCATATTTTAAGATGCCCTAGGATGATATTTGGTAGGTCTTTGTCTCTGTTATGATACATTTTCCTTAAGACTTTTATGCTCTTTCCTATTATTATATGGCATGCTGCCATCAAACTTATATCATGGTTCAAACTTACTTAAATATCCTATACTTGGACATATTACTATGTTACTTGTTTGAAGTTATGGTTATGTTTTTAATAAGAAAAGTAGCTATTTGAATATGAATGATTATGCGTATTTTCACATTTGTCACCATGAATGTCTTATCCTAACCTTTGAAGTGTAGCACATCAAAATAGAAAATGTTGTTTTGAATAGGTAAACTGTATTCATTCACTACGTGTTCAACTTGGTCTTCCAAAAAGTTCTAGCAGAGAAGTATTAAGCGCAATAGCAGTTGAGGGTTTCCAGAAGAACCAGGTGGTGGTCATCCAGTGAAGACTGAGGTAGTGTGATGATTCCATGAGGAAATCTAGGTGAGAGTGGGAACTTAGATTTTCTATCACAGCAACTCTTTCCTCTTTTCTAGATCTTATCTATTCTAGCTTTAAATGGCTTTCCTTCTTTTCAGTTAGTAGTGTTGTAATAAATATATTCCTATCTCTATGGCATAGTTAGATAAGTTGTTAGAAATTTTCCTTTAAATAAAGCCCCATTTCTGTGTGAGACATAAGGGTATTATCATGTTTACTAGAAATATAGCTTTCTATTGTTTTTTGGTTTATGAATCTCTGTACTCAATTATTCAATCAATGAGCAAATGAAGTGTTGAGGTTTAAATTTGCATAATTATAATTGGAATACTCATCCAAGGGGGCCCACTTGGTGAGAAATCCATAGTTAGATAGATTCATACTAGTTAGAATCATTTCCTACATTTTTGCTATTTCAGTGTGAAGTGTTGAACTATTCCTACAACCAAAGCCACCAGCTAGCTGACACTTCCTGTAGCCAAAGCAATGTAACAACAAAAGTATCATGGCATAGTTTGCAAGAGTATTCATGTTTTGTTAGCATATACATTTCTATAATTTCCATTCCAGTACTTACTTTTCTCCAACTTTAGTTTAAGTACCATTCTAGTATTTATTTCCTGCAATCATAAGATAGTTTCTTTCCAGCATTTCTTTCTTGCAGCAACTATAGAATACATGGTTGAGTGACACTTAGTGCATATACTTTTTTGGCCTATTTCAAGTAACACATCCCTAGGTTGAAATACTAAATGAGTTTTTATGAAGAGGATAAACTGCTCGGTCAAATGTCCAATCCCTGATTTCAGAATTATACCTAGTTTCTGAGCCTTTATAAGAAGTGATCATTTTGGCATCGTTGCTGGGGATGGTGCCAAACCTAGTCCTCACTAAGCCATTCTTAGGATTTTCTATTATTTCTAGCTTTTAGTAGAATACATTTCCCTTTGAGAAACACTGCAATTTGCATTACTTCCTACTAGTTGCATGCATAACAGAAGAAGAGACACTAGAGGAAGGTACTTGCCAAATTAATCCAATCACCCCTTTGAAGAGGAGAGCCTATTTTTTAATGCTACCATTGAAATTCTTGAGACTACATCTTCATCCTCATCCTCTAAAGAAGAACACCTTGTTTCCTTTGAAGAGCAACCTGAAATTAATGCTTTTACTGAAGCCTTCTCTCATCTAAGAGCTTGATTCCCTGAAAAATCCTGTTAGATAGGAAAACTCTTTACAACTAGTCATCTATCAGCCACATCATCCACCCCCTCTACATCCTAGAAATCCTCCAAGAATGGAGAATCCCGCCACATTTCCATTTCCAATCACTGACCAGCGAGACAATAACAACCTTAAAAATATACCTTCCTCTTCCCTTCCAAAATTCTATAGTCTTGTAACAGAATATCTAGATACCTTTCTCTTTGATTTTGATATCCTATGTAGAAGTTATGACTACACCACTGATGCCCACAAGCTCAAACTCTTTCCTGTGACTCTTAAGGAGTCTGCTTTGCATTGGTTTATGGGCTTGGGGTGGGATGTTGTCAATGATTGGGAAAAAATGTAGGCTGCATTCTTACTTAAATATAAGGAGTATTGTCAAGGAACCGATATGCAAGGGGAATACATCTTTAAAATGACTCAAAAAGAGGATGAGACACTCAAGGACTATGTGTCACGGTTCATGTTCAGCCTGCAAAGGAACACATAGCATGCGCTTAATGAATAATCTTAGAAGCTTCTCTTTCTAAGAGGCATACAAGATGGATGCACTGAAGCACTAGACATGATGGCAGGAGGTGATGTTAGTGTTTAAAACTATAGATGATCAAAACTTAATTAGAAAACCTTTGATACTTAACTCTAGTAGTCCCAATAGATGCATCTAACAACAAAAATACTAAGGTATTAAGGACCTTGATCCTTCTTCACTTTGAGCTCTTAGCTCAGGTGAGTATACCTCTCAGATTCAATTCTTTAAAGAACCACAATAGTTGTCTATATACTTGACACAGACATGAACAAATAATATTTTCAATACAAACTTTAAAATAAATAGTTATTCATTAGATTGATGGTGAAAATTGTAACTTAAGCAATGATCAGTGCCTAATCCTAGGGCATCAGAGTCAACTAAAAAACACATCTATAGAAAACCTTCAAATCAAATAACCCCAAAACCCAGATAAAATGCCTTACAAACTACCCTCTCATGTATACATACCATCATCAAATTCTTACAAAGATTATGAATTCTCTTAGACCTCACTTAAGATTTACCCTTCCCTTGAAAGAAACTTAAGATTTAACCCCACTATCTACCTTGTAGATGATATATCAAAACTTCCTTCCAGATTTAATACACAAAGAAATTCAAATTCATACATGAAGACAACAAAGCATATACAAGGAATTTTAGTATATTCTCATTGATAAATCTTCTATATCAGTACATTCAAAGACTAAGATTTCTTAGAATCAAATAACTTGATGCAAAATCTGCTATTACAATAAGTATTCCACCACCTTGTACAATCATCTAGAAATAACTATATATACACTAGCCATCTTGGAATCCTTCAAAAAAGGATGCAACAAGCTTTAGATGGCTTAGATAGTGACTTGCACTAGAATACAAAATATATTTAAATTGAACAAAAAAAGGGGGAAATGGTGCCAGAAAACTATTTCTTCTCATAGTGAATCCCTTTAGTGGAACCTTTGTCTGTTGGTATTCAGATTAACTACAAAAATTTGTTGTGTGAATGATGACTATCATCTGGCTAACCTACATCATCCTCTTTACAATAATTACTCTTCCTATGCTCATAGATCAAGTGCAATGTTGGAATTCATTCCTCTTCTATTTCTTCTACATCAATTGTTGTTGGTTTCAGCTTCTTCTTAGGTTTAGTGCTTTTGTCCCATGTAGCAACCTCTTCTTGTGATGGTCAGGTGTACATCTTTAGGATCTATAATAGCTTGACTTGATTATCCCATCTCGAGTCAATGATGGCCTTTGTGTCAACAACAAGTTTGGTACATTCATTTTCAGTTTTGAACATGTCATCCAAAATGTTGTTGAACCTATCCATATCTAAGGATCCATCATTATTCAAAAAAGCCTCCTGCCTAATCACCAACTGACTCATATTTAATTTCCACTCCTCAATTTCTATGATGTTACCATCATTTGTGAAAATTGGAGGGAGGAACTTGCTAAAGTTTGGGTGAAACATATTCATTTTGGCTTTTACCTGATTTGCCTTTCCCTTGAAGAATCCCCAAGTTGTACCAATTTTATCTATCTTTTCTCCCACCTCAGTAATTGATTCTGGAATATCTATCCTATGAGGTTACAATAACTCAAGATTCTCAAAAAGTGGCCCTCTGGTAGACCACATATTGAACAGTGGCTATAGGGTAGCCATAGCATCCTTGATACATTCATTAGTCTTTTGTAGCATAGAGTAAGAATTGTGGATTGAATCCATTTTACCTTTTATCACTTCACACCTGTTTTGTATTATTCTAGAGAGGGCCTTCAGGGCCATATCCAACTTGTCCTTTTCTGATTCTTCTGCCAATTCAATAGGAAGTTTTGCCACTGATTGGACTGCAACTTCAATTTGTAGGACTGGAGGAGGAGCTACCTTAGAGGCCTCTTCAAGTTTATCTTTTAACTCTTCCAAATCATCTTCTAGGACTTTGACTTTCATCAATCCTTGATCTCTATCTTTTTCTATGTTTACTATATTCTCAAATAATTTTGCATATCTATTTGACAATTGAGCTATCTTAGATTCATTCAGATGTGTAAAATGGGTCACTGCTTTAGACACCTCTAGATCACTGGTGTTTTGGATAGTCTAGATGATCTTCTCCCCCTCTATTTTCTCCTCTATGATGACTAGGGAAGGTTTCTAAGTTCATGGTGCAAGTGACCACATTGCCAAATCTTGATACTTGGGGTCATACCTCTTAGGAATGGGAACACTGAGAGGGGGGGTAAATTAGTGTTCACTATATTCAATCTTTTTACTTTATTCTCAAACTTAACTTGAATGCATAAGTACTAAAATGAACATTAACATAAACAAGATAGATGAACACAACACATAACACCAATATGGTTATGGGGAAACCCAAATAGGTAAAAACCCTGGTGGGAATTGACACCCACTAATAATGTGTACTAGTGTCTTATGATCCTTGTTAGAAGATCCTTAACCTTGTTAGGAGTTGTCTTTACAATGTATTTAGTACAGTGACCTTGTCAAGGGTCAGACCCTATTAGGAGCCTTTTAAAATTAACCCTATTAGGGGTGAGGACACATTGTCCTAGAGCTCATTTCTCAAGTGGTGAAGGCTAAAACCCTTTGATCTCAGATACACAATATATCTACTGGATGAACTGGCACTATGACACCGCTTGTCTAATCAGTTCCTTTGATGCATTGATACTTTGACATCTTACAAAGATCTAATACATCTTATTAAATCTTCACACACTTCTACTCTACTTATCTCAGCTCTATCTTCACTTTTCTTGCAATTACAAAGGTTGCATCTCATATTTATATGCGCTACCAAAATAATTAACTAGGCTGACCTAGAACCGATTACATACAATGCTTCCAATTGAATTGGCTCAAGTGTGTTTACAAAAAAAGTTAATTACATGTCTATATCCTAATTACAATAGGTGCATAGCCTTTACAAAACAATATTGTAGTCGCTAATCAAATTACCAACAGTAGTCTGCATACACTGTTCTATTCTGGCATTCACTATTTGTGTAACTTCAACTATTTATATCTTTGTCATACTGAATCTTCTAATCATGCACTCTTAGACTAAGCATGAATATACTCTTACCATCTTATCTTATAGGGTGCATACCATAACCTAGTCATACGCATGTGCACTGATGCTCTGATCTACTGGTGCTCTGTTAACTGTCCAGTCTTCTGTACTTAGCCAAATACTGATCTTATGATCATGTGCGCTGACTCCAAATCTCTATATGACTTTTTTGCCTTAATGAAAACACTATATTAAGTCATATACAATAGTATAGTCAACTTGCCAACAATACCCACTTCCTCTACTCATGTCTCCAATATGGGCTTCATAAGACAAGTTGCCTTCAGGCTGCTTCCTAATCTTATCTATGATAAATGTTGATGTCAAGTCCCATCTAGGTACTAAGAACATTCCACTAGATTTGAATAACTCCCTAGCCTCTTCAACAAATATATTCTCTAATTTTGGGTCATATGCAGCTAGGGCCTTTAAAGTCTCATCATCAGGACCAATGCCCTCAGGTAATGCCTTGGCAATCTCCTATTATTTTTTCCATATGAGGAAATTATTGAACTCCTCACACTTGATGAATTGATCATCACTAAGAAATTCTTCCTAATAAATTTCTCTTTCATCCTTGCCAAGAAGCAAGGGCAATTATTCTTTCTCCTGTAAGGCAACTTTCTTTCCCTCTCTAATGGTTTTCCTCAAATGGTGATAGTAGGATTTGTCACTAGGCACTAAAGCTACAACTCTATCTATCAATTTCCTCTATTTCTTTTCTTTTGAGGGTCCACCTTCATCAAGTCTCTATTTTTTTTGAGGAGGCTTAGAAACATCCTCTGCCTCGGGTGAATCCTAACTTACATCAATGACAGGGGGTTCATTGGCTTGGGGTGGATTGTCACCTTCTTGTGATTCATCAGTATACTCTTCATAGTCAGAAGAAGAGTAATCTTTTCCTAATTCCAATTTCTCTTCAATTTGGCCTTCTAACTGACTAGACAGAGTACCATGCATTTCTACCATTCTATCAATTCTCTTCAGATATGGAAGGTCAGGGAAGAAACCTCCAAAGGAAATTTTAGCCTTTCTAACTTGAGCTTCTAATTTCAAAAGATCATAAAACTTGGTAAGCCTCTTACCAATCTCATCTCCATCCATTATATTTCTTATTACAGCCTCCTCATCACACCCCTCATGCTCCTTAATTGTACCAATGTTGGGAATTAATATCATTGTGGTAGTCCCGATAAAATTTTTAGGATCCACATATCTATAAATACCAGAAATCATCTTAAAATGATTCAACCATGAGCTGAGCTGAGGTAATGCCCTTTTACCAATCAGGAAGTTACCTACCCTAAACTATGGTGGAATGAAAGTGTCCTTTCTATGGGGTGTCAAAGCTCTTTGTCTATCCATACTAATTGCCAAATGAATTCTAATTGGGCAATTCTTGGAGGCACATATTTTGGGATGATGTGTGGGGGCTATGGGCATCCATATACTCTGATTATTATGAAATTCTCACCCAAGTAAAAGTCACCCCAATTATGGCCTGCTTTCCATTTATCAACATACTATTGGGGCCTAAGGAGCCTTAACACCCTAATTAGTAGCCTTTTTATATTGGTTTCCAACATATTCAAAATTCAAAAAACTATCCAATTTTGGAAAGCACAAAAATCACCCTCATTAGAAGTATAATTCCACACCCTCATCCAATATTGCAATGGATTGGGTTGTCCTTTAAACATTATCCTAGGCCTTAGCATATTCCCATTCAAGTTATTAACATTGAAGTATAAAATCAAGTGCATCAGGAGGGAGTAATGCACGATCCTTGCTGACTTCTTGTCTTGTTTAATTATCATCAAACCTTCATGCATTTTGTCAATTACATATTGAATGTAATCATAATCAGTATTGGCATGTGAATTCTGGATGTCCAAGATAATCATCAATATATTTGCAAGCATCATCTCTACATCTCCATCTATCCCTAAAACTCTACATAACCCATAGGCTAGAAACTTCATATAGAAATTGAGGGATTTATACTCTTAGGGAGCATTCATATGTGCTAGGAGAAGGGAAATGTACTTGCCAATCTTAGGGATATGCCTGGCCATCTAAGTTTTCACAAGTCCTACTTGACTTGTATACTTCTCTTTCTCTTTCTTTAGGTCTATTTCTGTAGAAGATGAAGAATAGAAATAAAAGGATTTCGTAAAAGATCCCCTGTCTAGAGTCACTAAGGTTGATGGTCACTCTTCCTGATGGTTTTTGATATAGGATCATATAGCCTGGCTAACTCAATTATGAGGTCAACATCTAAAAAGACATTAGGAACAATCAACTTTTCCATACCTAAGACCCATGTGTTGCAAATAGGGATAGATTTACTTATGTTATTATAGAAATAGCTGAATAATGTGTAACCAAAACATTGTGGAGTAATAGGATCCCTACAATCTGCCATATAATCAAGGAAGACCTCATCACTAACCTTTTTGTTTTGGTTCGATCCTGGGAGCAATTTGACAAATTCCTTTGAGAAATTTGGCTTCCCCTTATCTTCACCACCATATTCCATGGCCTCCCCACTAGATGAAGCTCAGCTTGATTCTAGTTGGCTCATCTTGCAATTTAGGACACCCTGAATTCTGCAAATTCTTTCTACTCAAACACTCACTTCTAAAACTTTGAAATTCTTAGTTGCTTTTAGAAAACTATTAAGTGTCAATGCAAGGATGTCCTATCTATATATCATCAATCATTGAATGCGTAGAATTATCAAGATTACAACAAATCTACTCCTAGTCACCTCAACATTCAACTCTGCGTAACACTAAATTTTTAAACAGAGCTAGCCGTAATGTAAGATGTTGACAGTTTGTATTAAAAATTGTAAAGAAAGCAAAAAGAAGGATTATTGTGTCATCTTTCAAAAACCCTTGAGTACTGACAAAACCCTCACTTATTGATAAAAACCCTCAATTAGATCTAATTGGCTGGATTTTACTTTATTCCAACCTGGCAGAGTACCTTTTCCATGTAACAATGGCTCTTACCCTATTCATTAATGAACACTTAACCAGGAGCTATTTGGAGATCAAGTGAATGAAGGTCTCTCTTGATCTTGAAATGATTTACTGAAATGTGATTTAATTCAGAGATTAGGTGACTGAAGGCATTCTTGCGATCTCTCAATGTTCTCTTGACCCATGGTTTTATTAAGAGATCAGGTGACCACCATTCGACCTCATTTGCATCCACGACCCTCATACAATCTTCAAATTCTTAACTTTAACTCATACATGGTTGTGTGATCTAGCAACTGAAGGCATTCTCTAAATCTCATAAACTATAACTTAACCTTAGTCTTATTCTGAGATTTGGTGACTGAAAGCATTCTCACAATCTCTAGATCATTTCCTTAACTTTAGTTATATCATGCGATCAAGTGACTGAAGGCTTTCTCACGATCTTTGAATGATTACCTTAACTAAATTTTCATCTCGAGATCTAGCGACAACTTTGTTCTCCTAATCTACCAATGTCTTTACTAACCTTGGTTATAATGTGAGACTTAGTGAACACTTATTATCTCTGAATCACTAGATAAATATCTTACCCTTGGTCCAATCTTGAGATCAAACATCATTCGTTGATCTTTTATATGATCTATAGTTCTCGCTGAATTGCTTAATGCTTTTGGACTTAACCATTTTATTACGCAATTACGAGAGAACAATCATCTTTCCTTTTGTCGTTGAATCTCAGAATGCAATGTCACTAACTGTCAACTTCATGAGATTAAGCAAATACTGTGTTTTCCAAGTCACTGAATATCTTGTCTTATCTATGAAATGGTATCTGGAGATTGTGCAACTAAAGAAAATAATACCTTTATATAAGCTTATCATTGAATCGCTCAATATTTCACTCTTAACTGCTAGAACTTGGAGATCAAGCAAGTACTTCATTCGCTCAATTGCTAAACTTTTCTTTACTAACCACCAAGACTTAGAGATTATGAGATAACAGCCTTGTTGAATCACTAAATACATCATTAACTGCATAGTCAATCATGAGAAATGAAGACAACCATTGATCAGGAAACATATCAATGGTTCGTGCTTGATCGCCAAATGATGTAGAACTTAACCATTTAATTAGGTGAATAGGGGAAGATTGTTGCACTGGGTCGCTAGATGTTTGGAGAAAACCTCTAGGCATCATGAGAATTAGAGACAACCTTTGTCGTCGGATTGCGAGATAGATCACTAACCACCAAATTAACTTGGAGATTACACGATTGAATGAGAATGAAATGAAATCCAAGGCTTGGTCGCTTGTTCGCTAAATGAAAGAGGACTTAACAAGTTTATTACAAGACTCAGAAAACACTAAGGATACTAAATGACCATGTGCACATATGAAATTTTTAATTGCCTAGAAAAGTAACAAGAAAATAGAACGTCTAGGGCACACTTAGGGTATTTTTCAAAAAATAAAAACCTCATCGGGGATAAAAGGAAACTAGGGCATGGGTATGCAGGCATTTTGCACCTGGTTAACTTGACACTCAAATTTTAAGGACAATTTATTGCAAAGTCATATAGGAAAATGATACATATGTAGGATTTTGATGCTAGCAAGACATAAAAATGAGACTTCTCAAAAAACCTAAAAATGGCTCCAACAAGTGATATAACCCAATCTACATGGGATGATATAAAAAATATATGCTTCAAGTACTCCAGAGCCGTCAGTAAGAGAGGAAGGATATAGATCCATGACGGGAAAGACAAATGGTGCAGGCACTTCCATAACAAAGATACCGCATCTCTTGTCCAATTTTAAGCAATATATCATCAACAACATGGCCACATAGCTGGATAACTTGTAGGTAAAGAAGAAGCATGAGGGAGTTGAGGCCACGCTAGTTGAATTATGTCCCCACTATAGATAGAAGAAGAGAGATTTTTGGTGTAAACTGGTTGCCAATGTGGAGACTACCCAGATGCCAATTGACTACAAACCAATTGAACCAGCAGATGAGCAGTCATTCTTCATCACTCAGCGATGACCATGGGTGCAAAGACAAGATATACCTCGGGACCCACTTACATTCAGTAATCCATTTTATAGTAATCAATGGCAACCTTCTATGAATTATCAAAATCCTCCCTGGAATAACTTTCAGAATTACTGGCAAAATGACCCTAATTTGTAGTGGCAAAACCCTCAAGGGAATTGGCAACAACCCCAAGGGGCATGGCAGCCACCATAAGGTAACTGGAAGTAGACCCCTCAGTGGCGAGGAGGTTAGAAATGGCCAAATCTACCTCAAGGATATCTTCCTCCACCTCTTCAGCCTTCATAGTAGCAAGCACTCTTGCCACCACCAGCAACCAATAATCAGCCTCTAAAGCCTACACAACTACCTACACAACCACAACCAAACCCAAAAAATAGGCCTCCCACACCTCAACAAAGTGTGTATGCTACTGACCAAATGCAGTACCCCATGCAATATCCTACCTATGCAATCACACTTGATAATATACACCTACAATCTGAAACTACTCTCTCTACTCCTAAGCATCCAATCATAACCGAAGTACCCCAGGAAGAGCCTACCCAAGATGAATACATTCTTCCTTTACCATTACCACAACCTATACTTGATAAAAGCTAGCACACCGGACCTCCTTTTCCACAAAGATTGTAGCACAACAATCCAAAGCCTACCGAGGAAGTAGCCTTTAATATCCTTGATCAGTTAAAGAACATTAATGTCCAAATACCTTTATTTCAAGAAATTAAGGATGTTCCTACATATAAAAAATCCATCAAAGAAGCCTGCTTCAAGAAACCTGGCCTCAAGAAAAAGGATCCCCAAACTGTCCATGTATTGGGAAAACTAGCTGACATCATGTTAGGAAAGCTTACCATCCCAAAATATTCTGACCCAGGAAATCCTATTGTTGAAGTCATTATTAATGGGATGGCCATAAAAAATACATTAATAGATCTTGGAGCCACTATAAATGTCATAACTAGGGACATAATGAAACAAATTGGTATAACCAACATCCGAACCACACCCACTATCCTGCAGCTTGCAAACAATTTCATTATGAAACCTGATGGGACGGTAGAGGATATAGTTATTAACCTTGAATCCTGGTCTTACCCAACTAATTTCATAATATTATCACCGAAAGCTACACTAGGGGAATACCCAATTATACTTGGTAGACCTTGGTTAGCAACTATAGATGCTTACATTAGATGTCTCTTAGGGGATATGACCATCTCTGATGGTCAACATACAAAGAATCTAGTCATGTATCCCCTAGCCCAACCTCAAATAGAATTAGCCTCACCAATATGGTCTAACATAGGAGAAGAAGCCAAGGTTATCAACTCAGTGTCTCAGTTAATGATGTTAAAAAGAGATCCCTTCCTGCAGCTCCATGAAGAAGACAAAGTGATCGCCAATATCCTGCATAATCAGTATGGACCGAACCCAGATTCTCTAGAGTGTTCCTCTAATAACTACTCTCTACAGGTTTTAAACCCTGATTACCAATGGGCTTCTCCTGCAACCAAACAACTCTACCACCAATTTCTTCCCCATGAGATACAAGTCCCTTCACTAACAGATGCATCTATGATAGAATTGAGTAAGGAATAGAGGTGTCTCCTGACCTCTTCTTGAATATCAATAGCCAACTAACTCCTTAGCAACAAACATCATTGAAATGCTGACAAACCATACTACAACATTTGCATGGGATTATTCTGACATGAAAGGCTTGGACCCAAAAATGTGTACCCATAGGATATATCTAAAAGAGGACAAACTCCCTATGAGGCAATTTCAAAGATGAGTAAACCCAACACTAAGAGAAATATTCAAAATAGAGCTACAAAAATCCTCAATGCTGGATTTATATATCCCATATCAGATAGATAGTGGGTTTCTCCACTAGTAATTATACCCCAAAAAGGAGGAAAGTGGCATGTGTGTGTGGACTATAGAGAGCTCAACAATGCAACTAAAAAAGATCACTTCCCCCTTCCATTCATTGACCAGGTATTGGACTCATTGGCAGGAAAAAAGTATATTTCCTTCCTAGATGGGTATAGTGGGTGCAACCAAATTTGAATCTTTCCTGAGGATCAGGAAAAGACTACATTCCTTTGGGGAAGTTTGGCCTTTTGGTCTCTGTAATGCCCCAAAAACCTTCCAAAGAGCAGTTATCAACATTTTTGCTGATATCTCTCATGACTATATGGAGATTTATATGGATGACTTCACAACATATGGAGAAACTTATGAGGAAGCCCTGAAAAACCTAGACAAAGTCCTAAAAAGGTGTGAAGAACACAACCTGTCTCTAAATAGTGAAAATTACTTCATGATGATGCAAGAAGGGATAGTGTTTGGTCACTATATATCTGCTACTGGAATCCAAGTGGACCCGACCAAAATTAAAGTTATTCAAAATCTTCCAACACCAACCAAGAAAAAAGATGTCCAAAGTTTTCTTGGACACGCTAGTTATTATAGAAGATTCATCAAAGACTTTAATAAAATGGCCAGTCCCCTTCATTCTCTTCTCACCAAAGATTCAGAATTTACATGGACCCCTAGTTGTGATCAAGTCTTCCTACAACTGAAGTTAGTTCTTACTCAATATCCTATTTTATGAGGACCAAATTGGGCACTTCCATTCCACATTCATACCGATGCCTCAGTTCATGCAATAGGAGTTGTACTAGGACAAAAAGAAGACATGGTATAACATGCCATATATTTCATTAGCAAAAATCTACAAGGAGTGGAATTGAATTACACAATCACAAAGGAGCTTTTTCCTGTTATCTATGCTCTGAACAAATTCTATCACTACATCACAAGCTACCAAATATTTGTGCATACTGACCATGCAGCCATTAAGTATCTTGCTAATAAGCCTACAATCATAGGAAGATTAGCCAAATGGCTTCTAATGTTACAAGAATTTGATATCACCATAATGGATAAGCTAGACAAGTCAAATGTGGTTGCGAATTTCCTCTCACAATTGTAGAATGTAGATGAATCACAAATCATTGATGATAGCTTTCCTGATGATCACCTATTCTCTATTTCAGCCAAAACTCCTTGGTATGAAAATATTGCCAACTAATTAGTCTCTCAAAAGGTACCTCCCTATTTCTCACCAAAATAAAAGAGACTCCTCATAGAAAAACTTTCAACTTTTCATTGATTGTTGATTGTCTACTCTATAATGGGCCTGATCAAATATTATGGTGTGTTAGGGAGGATGAAACCTATGACATCCTCCATGCATGTCATGATGAGCCTTGTGGGGGTCATTTTGCAGCCAAAAGAACAACAATGAAGATACTAAACATAGGATACTACTTGCCAAAACTCCATAGAGATGTTGTCAACTACACAATGAAATGTGATCGATGCCAAAGGATGGCACGACCAATAAAGTTTGATGAAATGCCTCTCTTTCCTCAAGTGGTAGTCACCCCATTTGATAAATGGGGGTTATATTTTTTTGGACCCATCAACCCTTCATCAAATGACAATTCCTACATTCTTGTGTGTACCGACTATGTCACAAAATTGGTGGAGGTACGTGCTATGAAACATGCTCAAGATAATAAGGTGGCTGAGTTTTTATATGAAGAAATCTTCACATGATATGGTGTACCAAGAGAACTGGTTACTGATCAAGGTGCTCAATTCACATCAACACTGATCACTGCCCTCATGAATGAATATAATATTCACCATAGGAAATCAAGCCCATATCATCCACAGGCGAATGGGCAATTGAAAATTACCAATAGGGAGATAGAGGCCATTCTGACCAAAATAGTGTAGTTATATAAAAAAGACTAGAGCACAAGGTTACAAGAAGTAGTCTGGGCATACCGGACAACATGGAAGACAACAACTGGTTTCACACCTTTTGAACTAGTTTATGGGAAGAACGTTGTCATGCCTATAGAATTTGAGCATAAGACATTGAGAATGACATTACAACTAAACATTGATCTTCCAATAGCATAATGCAACAAGATCCTGCAACTTAACCAACTGGATGAAACAAGAAAGGTAGCCCTACAGCACACTGAAATGATCTAGATATAGTAGAAAAGGTGGCATGACTCACATATCCTCAACAAATAGTTTACTCCTGGTGATTGGGCTCTATTATATGACTCTTGTTATCAAGAGACACAAGGTAAGCTTACTACAAGATGGCTTGGTCCTTAGGAAATTGAAAATGTCTATGATAATGGTGCGGTTTAGTTATCAACCATCAACCCCATACATTTCAAGTTATTGGTCAATGGGCACAAACTCCGTCTGTACCATAAAACAAAAACAAAGGTTGAATTTCTAGGGTAGTTTTAGATTTCTCCTACCACAATTGAACCCCATGCAACTGATAAAGCTCCTGTAGCTAATGAACTCTCTGAAGCTGATGGACCTCCTCCAGCTGAAGAATTCTCTACAGTCAACAAACCTCCTCTAGTTGCAGACTCTCCTGCAACCAACAACACCCTCTGATCATTACTTTAATTTTGCACGAGTGCAGTCATAATAAAGTTTTTATTTCCCACAAAAACATTTCTTGTCAAAATAAAGTACCTATCACATCACATATCATCACCTTTATCTCTCATGTCCATCCATCCATCACATCATCATCACGAAATATGTTACTTTTTGCTTGGTACACGTCACTCAATAGTTTTGGATTTCATCATTTATGGCTATTATATTCCAGGTACACATACATTTATTATTGTAAATGCTCTTTACTTGCTTTAACATTATTATAACTAATGCTTCAATTAATTTAGTAATTTTTCCAAGTACTGATGTACTTTTGAACCATGTATGTGAGGACAACTGCCTATTTTTCATAGGGGCCAGTTAGTTTAAGTGTGTGATGTAATAACTATCTTCACCTAAGATTGCCATCATTAATTTGCAAACCTGTACTATGCAGCCATTGATTTAACAACCTTTGTACCAAAAATTTGTAGCCTTAAGTTTGTTTTTGAATTCTGAATTTCCAGCTTCAATTTTTATTTTTCTTTCTGAATTCCTCTTCCATTTCACCTAAGATAGCCACTGAGAGAGCCATGATAGTCTTTTTTGGGTAATTACCAAACCCTGGTATAGTTGAATTCAAGGAAGAATGGAGAATAGGAGAAGTTGTTACGGAAGCCACTGGAACTAGAAGCATTAAAGTTGTATAATCTCTAGCAGGATGGATGGATAGCCTATACGTTGTGAGCCAACGAATCATACATCTTTATTGCAAGACCAAGCTAGTGTTCAGACATTTAACCGTGTAGGATGGCTTACATATTTTGTATGGTTGAATGGTCATGATGAGGTTGTGGCATTATAATTCCTACGCACATATAGTAATGGAGTGGCGTATGTAAAATGATTAAGAGTGGAAGCATCGGAGGCATGAATTGTAGAAGTGTCTGGAATCCCTATTACAGGTGAAGCATTTCCACATAGTCATGATGCTCGCATAGCTCAGAAAGAATTTTCTTTTCCAACAGACACTGCAATGGAATACAACAAACAAGGTGATAAATGGACGTCTCTTCTTGGTGAGTACCCTTAGTTAGTAGTAGATATTATAAGGTACATTACATGCAAAGGATGGTTCTCTTTCTTCTATGCCATTCACTTCAAGATTTTAAGTCATTTGCGACAGGGTCATTTAGTAAATGTTCCCAATGTCTTGTATTCATTGTTAAATTTTAGATCTGGGGAGGTTAGGAAGGGGAGGTAGAATGTCGTCACCCATCATGGTTTGATTAAACTTCTGGTAGAAAGAGCCCTACATGATAGCTCTCCCATGACTTGGGATGAGTTCCTTATAGAACCTCATGTGCATTTAAATTGAGATAGACCATAGGCCACAGAGCCACAACTAGGACATCAAGAAGAACATGAAAATATTCCTAACAAGGTCATTCCTGATAATGAGGAGCCCACTATTCAAAAAAAGGCTCAGGAAAACCATCCTATCTTAGAAACGCACAAAGAAAATATGGCAACAAATATTCCAAACCCTAATTTGGAGGGCAAAAAAATTGAGGCTCCTAAAGAGTCCTATAGTGTACAAGAATCCCTAAAAAAGGAGAAAGGGAAAGGAAAAATGGTTGGATATGATGAGGGTGATACCCATGTTCCTTCTATAGCCACATTTTCTACCAAAAGAAAGACTCCACAGAAATGTCCTACAGTGTCAGCTGACACACCACTGCGATGTAGTTTTTATTTGAACATGAAGAAAATGGAGAAGGAATCTCCTACAATGACTAGTTCTACTCATGATGTTCCTATGGAGGAACCCATGGGTGAAGAACCACAAGCAGGAAATCCATTTGTAAGGAGTCATGCCATGATGGGAGAAGAACCTACTGCTACTATATCAGGCCAGGCAACAGAATGGAAATAAATAGAGTGAATGGACATCTCTAATGTATATTCTTCCCATCCAAGAAATGTATAAACATATGACACTTTGGATGCATCAGCGCCAGTTCCATAGGATAATCAAGAGGCAATTCTATAATGCCTTGTTCCAATAAAGAAATAAGGAAAGATAACAGTTCACTCTTTGTCCATTGATTATTTCAAGAAAGTTCAATATGAAAAGTCCATGTGGGAATTAGAAAGGGACAATTTGAAAAAGGAAATAGGATAGAAAAAATAGGAAATCCAACTCCTAAAGGGTAAGTTGGATTCAGTTACCAAGTTGGTTCCTATACTTATTGAATGCAGACCACCACCTAGGGTTTATGCCCTACCTTTGAGGGAATAATTCTTAATGTTTCAATTAATGAGAAATCTTAGAGATTTGAGTACTGACATTGACACTCCTCAAAATTTTGTGGCTACATATGAGACATCACCTGATTTTATCAAGAATCTTCTTTGTGAATTGTACATGCACAATCATGTTGTTCCATCAAATACCAACTAGAATCCCCTGTTATTTGTGGATGATATTCATTTATCTTCTTTACTTTCCTAGTTCTTCTGAAATGAAATCAATTACGGGGAGCAATTAAATAGGTACATGGAACTTGAACACACTATTACACTTCCCTTACGTCCTGAGAGTAAAACACCTAAAAGGCTCTATTGTGATTGGCACTAGTACATTTGAGGTCAAATTTTGATGGCCATTTGTTAGATTTGCAACAGTCATTTGTCAGCATTTCAACACATGTGTCCATCAAGGTTTTTGCATTGGAAATTATGACAGAAGAGATATCCATCGATTTACCGACACCCCATTACATCGGAAACTTGCACATGAAAATAGCTATGTTATGGCATTTCCTATGGTCCATCTATCGAAATTCTAACACAAAGACCTATCAGAAATATAGAATCTCTATCAGAACTAACTATCGAAAAGATATCCTTTCCAACATTAGAACTGTTGGTATAGCGATAGATCTACAACCAATTTTTGACAGATAAACCCATCGGTGACATAGCATTAGTGTCAGAACTGTCTGTCAAAAATTGCATATCTATGACATTTTAACTGTCAGAAGAGAGACAATAATGCAGCATATCTCCGACAGGTTGCCCTGTCGGACGTATAGCATTACTATCGCAATAATTTTCGTAAAGTATTTTCTCTGACATTTGATCTGTCAAATAGGTGACGTGTTGGCCTATATTTCATCAGGAAATGATGTTGGATGTATAGCACTGTCGTCAAAATGAATTATAAAGTGTCAAAAAATTGACAGACATGCACATTAAAGATAACACATCTCAAGAGACCGTCATAGGTTGTCTCTTTCTTCGGTCTATATTATTGACAGAATGTTTTACCTTTCATTAGCTCATCAAATCTAGGGATTTGAAAGAATTTAATAGAATATTTTCATGACAATGTATATTATTTAAGTTGACATTGCACAAATTTATCTACTTCGCACACTTGTAGACTATGAGGATGACGATAAGGAAGCATGGCCATGGGAGGAGATGCTTCTTTATCACCATCCTAATAGTCTACAAGTGCACGAAGTAGATAAATTTGTGCAATGTCAACTTAAATAATATACATTGTCATGAAAATATTTTATTAAATTCTTTCAAATCCCTGGATTTGATGAGCTAATGAAAGGTAAAAAATTATGTCAATAATATAGACTGAAGAAAGAGACAACCTATGATGGTCTCTTGAGTTGTGTTTTCTTTAGTCCTAGCTACTAGGTAAGGCCTGGAAGACTTATACATGTCGATCATCGAGAATAATCACCGCCTTGCATTTATGTACAATGCACAAATTGATCCCAGTCTCACAAAAACATTTTACACTTGTACATCTCATCAATACTGGAGGCTTAAAGTAATTTTATATGATCACTAGCACATTTCGTGCATGGATGAGAAATAGTATCCAAAGTTTCTAGATAACCATTTTTTAGAAGAGGAATGAGTGGAGGCCAAAGAAGGGATAATTGTGAAGGTTTTATAGATGTAGGTTACTGAATCATCATCTCTACACTGGTATTCAATCTAGACTCCACTCCATATATGTCTTCTCAGAATCTAAAAACTCTCCATCATTGATTCCCGTCATTTTTTCAGCATCTCTATGGACTAAGACCTTAAATTATTGAGCTTCTCTTTGTTTGGAGAATAGTTTAAAATTCTCTAATTAATAGGGCCAACCATGTGAAGGTGGAAGCTCACCTAGCCCCTCCTAGGAGCCTCTTATGATCCTTTACGACATTTTAAGACTTCTAATATGTATTCTTAGGGATCGTAAAGGGTCATAAGGGGTCCTGGGACACAACAGCTGAGAAACATAAATGTAGGCATCATGGTCACAATTTTTTGGAGACACAACACAATTGAGTGGTTTTCCCAGAAGATGCAAAGTAGTGGTTTCTTTGCGTCATCTAGGAATAGCACTCAATTATGTTGTCTCCAAAAAATTGTGACCATGATGCCTACATTTATGTTTCTCAGCTGTTGTGATATCTACATCACAGTTTTTCATTGTTGTAGTAGCAGAGCCTATATTCCACAACAAAAAGGAAGACATCTTTTTAGCTTGGGTCTGGATCCTACCCCAATTATCAAAGGATCCAGGGCCAAGCTAGAAAGATGTCTTCCCATTTTGTCTGCAACATTGTGTCCATCCATGATCTCAAGAACATCATCATCTTTCCACTCTTCATTTGCCAAAATATACCACTTCTTCAAGCTTGCAGAGTAATCTTATTAATAAAAGAACTCTTGCCAACATTAGGGTGCCCACAGATCAAAATAGTTGATGTAATTGGTGCTTGTGCTCAAGGATATCGATTCACTATTTTGAAACGGCCAAATCATTTTTATTTCAATTTTAGAGAAAAGGAGTGGGAGAAAATGAGTGGGTGAAAGCTAATCGAGCATGAGAGAAGGCATTGCATTTTATTTGATCATGAATGCTCTCTGAAATGACCAATCATGTTTTCTATTCGATTCTTTTTGGTGCTTTTTTTTCCCATATTCAGTAGATAAAAATCATGGTAACAGCCACTTAGCCATATTTTTTATGTTCCAAGTATTTTACAAAGATACAGGTGTGTGGATTTATCATTCAGTTGCTTGCAGTTATTGGTCAAATGCAAATATTTTGTCAAGTTGAAAGGGCAAGATATCAGTTTGGTGTTTTCAATTTATGTTAAAAGTTGATTTGGTAAAATCCTTAAAAAACACACTACATGTTCTAAAATGTAAAGAAGTTGAATGTTAAATGTAAGATATATATCTCATCCATAGTAATCAAAAGAAAGGACATGAAACTTATAAGGAGATTTACCAATCCAAAAATATAAGCGAATAGGAAACATGATTGGTACCTTATGAATTGGTTTTTGAGGTGCACAATCTTCATCAATCTCCTTAGAACAAGACGCCTCCTCACAAAAAATGCATTTAACACAAAAAACAAATCTACAAAACTGAACCAATGGCATGTTTAGAACAAAGAAATAGATTGATAATAATATGCTGAAAATTCTATTATGTTTAATACATGCAAAAGGACCAATCCCAACAATTCTTAAACATACTTTATCTGATATGATAATAACATGCTAATTAAACTGATAAAGGTGTTATCTTCATTTAATTTACCAATTACTAATTACACAAAAAACAAATTTACAAAACTGAACTAATGGCATGTTCTTCATATGTGATTTCTTCATCTTTCGAGCATCTGGCATCATATTCGACCACAAATTTCAAATGCATTGCATTTTATTTGATCATGAATGCTCTCTAAAATGACCACATTCTATTGGTGTCGTGCCCTAGCCTATGCTTTATCTCCATTATTTGATGTTATTGGTGCTTGTGCTCAAGCATATCGATTCACTATTTTCAAATGTTTGGATCACTTTGGTCGTGACTATTCCTCTAGTACACAGTTAGAAAATGTAACTGTCTAATGATTATATTTAATGTTGAATGGATTAAATGATTTATTCTTGGTAGAAGTGAATGGAAGGAATAGTGTTGGTGTTAGGTTTCATTTATTATTGAATTCAATCATTTCCAAGATGTGTTGAGGAGTTTGCTCCGTGTTTAATGTTAACTATTCCTACACAATCCAATCATACAACAGTGAAATGCTATGTGATTGACAATTTCATACAACTGGTCCTTTGGCATGTATTAAATACAATCTAGTCACTTATTGAATGCTTTGGAGACTACTGGTTTGACTGTCCACGTGTTACCAGTGACTGAGATTCATTAAAGGATACAAAACCCTTCATTTCGGGGTTATTGTGTGTGGATTCAAATGTAGGTTTGATTTGGTTAATGTTTAGAAGAGATCAATAAAGTATTTAAAGACATTCTTAAATGTTTGGAGAGGTTTGAGAGGCACTTATCATGACTGTACCCTCACAAACAACGGCATAGACTCATTTTACTAAGTTTCCTTTCTCTGTCGTAGGGGTACAGTCAAAGGGTTCATTGACAAAATGATCCTTTGAATGGTTACTATGAATACAAATGATTTGATATAGCATATTACTCATTTTACTTGAAGTTTGGAATAGCTTGTGCAAGGGTGAAAGTAGTTTTGATCATTTTGGTCGTGACTGTTCCTCTACACAGTCAGAAAATGTATCTGTCTAATGATTATATGTAATGTTGAATGGATTAAATGCTTTATTCTTGGTAGAAGTGAATAGAAGGAATAGTGTTGGTGTTAGGTTTCATTTATTATTGAATTCAATGGTTTCCAAGATGTGTTGAGGAGTTTGCTCCTTGTTTAATGTTAACTGTTCCTACACAATCCACTCATACAACAGTGAAGTTACAAAACTGAACCAATAGCATGTTTACAACAAAGAAATAGGATGATAATAATATGCTAAAAATTCTATTATGTTTAATACATGCCAAAGGACCAGCCCCAACAATTCTTAAACATACTAGTTATCTAATATGATCAATTGTTAATAAAGGTCTAATTCTATAGACTGCTAGCACGAAGGAAGATTTGACCTAGCCAAATCTTCCTTGTACCACACAAAAAAAATGTGTGATAACTATGTCTACTCCAACCTTAATTGTTTAAGAATTCATCATATCAAATAAAGAATGTTTAAAAATTGTTGGGAGTTCTATTAGACCTTTATTGTAAACATGCCATTGGTTTTCAAATGTTTGGATTCACGTTTGTTGATATTACTGGCATGTTTAATGACGCCATTATATATTGTTGTCACTGAAATGACCGCATTCTATTGGTGTCGTGCCCTAGCCTATGCTTTAACTCCATTATTTGATGTTATTGGTGCTTGTGCTCAAGGATATCCATTTTTTTGAAATGTTGACTATGGTTATCAAATGGACAGCCCGTGAGCTTCTAGCTAGGTGTCATTTGTATTGATAGCTTAGGGCATCAAATGTATTGTATCATTGATAGTTGAGACTTTGTTAAAAGGAAATAGGACAAAGAATGATTTTGATTTAGTTTCTCTATTTTGATCTCTAAGTGGCTTACAACCCTAGAGAAGTATATGCAGATTTACAGATGCAGTTGCAAGATACATAGTAGCCGATAATTCACAAGAAATCCATGCATCCAATTTGAATATCAATTAATATAAATAAATAGGATCCTCTAATGGCCCAATCATCTGGACCTTGACTATCCCCTCAACTAGTGACCCTTCAAAACTGGGTTATCATGCAATCAGTGAGTGATCCTTCATTCTTCTGGTCTGCCCTGCATCCAAACATATTGGAAATAGACAATACAATGATAAAAAGTATTTCACAATCCCCCTTCCATCAAGGAACACTATCAACCATCCCTTCCACATAGCATTTCACTATTGTATGAGTGGATTGTGCAGGAAAAATTAACATTAAACAAGGACAAAACTCTTCAACACATCTTTGTTGCAAACATGCCATTGGTTCAGTTTTGTGAATTTTTTTTTTGTGTTAAATGCATTTAAATGTAACATTAAGCATAGTAATAATATGCTTATTCTATTAGTAATTACAGATTAAATGCCCATAAAACCTTTATCAGTTTAGCATGTTATTATAAGATACTAAAGAAGACCTACTATTTGTCAAAGAAATCTTCATTGTCCCCCACAATGAAGACAATGAAGATTGACCTCCTACCACACAACAAAGAACATTGTAATAAGAATAAGATATAATATAGTGTTAGAATAAACTTTGAACAAAGACATGTAATGCTTAAGTTAATGATCTAAAAAGCTGCAAATATAGGAATTGAAAAAGAAGATAGTGCCAAGAAACATTTTCACAATTATGAAATGTGAGGAAAATTAATAACATTAACAATGCCAAGATTCACATCATTAAATTTCACCTGTGGATGAGATTCTGTAGTGGGTTGCCCAGCATAAAAAATATGTCGAGTTGCATTTGAGATGTAACTAAGAGTATCATGTGGAACAGACCCTAAAATTTGAAAGCGTTCTCCACCCTGGCAATTCAAAATTCAATCTAGGCAAGCATCAGTAAGTGAAATAAATTATAGACATCAACATCAACATCATCATAATCATTAGAAATAAACTTTAAAGACATATTTTGGATAGTACTATGTTTCTTGAAAGTTTTTGTGATGCTTCTAAACTTTAAGGACATATTCTATGGCTTAATGATAACATAGATTAGTGTTTTGTTTTCTGATGGAATGTTGTTGATCATTCATGGTCTTGAAGAAAATTTTGATTATTTTGATTCTCGAGTCTTGACGTTGTTTCTCAATGTGATATAGACTGACCACAAGATGGCTCAGTTGGTCCTCTCTTTCTGTTTAATCATTTGTCTTCTTCATGGTGTAAGTGTCAATATGTTATAATCCAACCAACATGTCATACCCCCACTTTTGACAAACCTCACAGCATGAAAATCATAGCCAAAGACTTGGGTGATCAGCATACACAAACAATGATTACCCTTAGGAAACAATGATCATTAATATTCATTAATGGTGGGCGGTGATTCCTTGGTAATAAAGGCATTGACAGCATTCATCATCTTAACCAAGTCATGGGTGGTGATCCTTGAAATAACATAATTAGTAAAAGGAAATAACAACATAACATAATTTGGAGTGAGGAAGAAGGAAAATTGGAAAACAAAATATGGAATAATCAGGTTGGAATTAGAGAAGAATTCAGAAATAAACTTGAATTAGAAAAAATCCAAGTTATTCAGTTCTTTGTTTGAGGCTGGGTTTCGATTCTACTTTTGTTCTCCTCTGGGTTCGA
This sequence comes from Chamaecyparis obtusa, assembly GCA_027943335.1. Classification (NCBI taxonomy): domain Eukaryota; kingdom Viridiplantae; phylum Streptophyta; class Pinopsida; order Cupressales; family Cupressaceae; genus Chamaecyparis; species Chamaecyparis obtusa. The sequence goes on from BSBK01002497.1 coordinate 240,752, forward strand.
CTTGGGTTCCTTTGGTAGGAACTTGGGTGCCTGGGCCAATCCTAGGTGCACCTATAGTATTTTATTCATAATTTTATAGGCTAACTCATTATTATGGTAACATGGGTATGACCACACTCCATGCCTTATAATGGTACCTGACATGGAGTGTGGTTCAAATGAACTTGAACCAAATGCTAACCGTGATGGCTATGATCATGATGAAGATGAATATGAATATTAAATCTAAAATATGGCTTGTAATTTGAATTTTCATTGTGAATGAAGAAACTATAGATTCAAGTTGACTCATTCTATGTTGTAGTATATTTGTTCCCTAGATCTACCATATTATATATGTGTAGCCTATAAGGGACATCTTGTGCTAATCCATGTATCAGAGCTCAGTGAGAGTTCTTAGGAGAAAGACAAGTTGTCAGTGAGAGATGGAGAAACCAATCTCAGAACACCACTTGAAGCCTTGCAATGTTGAGAGTGGGATAAAGGCTACACTTGAGACCCTATATAAGGAACAAACTTATTGAGCTTCACTTTGTTTCGAGAATAGTTTTATATTCTATACTAAACATGGCCAACCATGTGAAGGTGGAAGCTCATTCCCCCCCCCCCCCAACATCACTCTAAATTCCCTATTAACATCTAACATTCATTCATTATTTCATCCATTAATAAAATGTAACATTCATTAATTATCACACAATAACATTCATTCACACATTAATAAAATGTGACATTCATTAACACATTATAAAATTTATGAACATTCAATACAACATAATTAAATTCATTAGCATATAAAAATCAGTCATTATCAATTAAGGTGCATAGATGACAATCATTTCTTTTTTTTCTTTTGATTTCTATTTTTTAAGAAGTAATCGTTAAGAGGAGTATCGATATCATCATGATGATCATCTACCCTCTCATTAGATCTCAATGCACGCCTAGTTCTCTGTTGATGCAAAGGGGGGTCATCTACAATAACATATTAAAGGGTTAAATTAAAAATATTTTATTATAATTAAAAACATTAAAAATATTTTAAAGTATTTCAGTACTTTATAGGCCATAATCGTATAGCTCTTTACCTGATCTAGTCACATCATCAACATCGAGGTCAGTTTGTCTGGCCTTAGCCTCAACCTCAACTTGCTCATTAACAATAGCCTCTACACTCTCTATAGCTGTAATACAAATTGTTACATTAATCCAAACACCAATTGTAATTAAATTTGTATTACTACACCAATTAATTTAAGATGTCTACTTGTATTACTGTGATGCACATCCTCATTGTCATCAACATGCACAGGTTGTGTATGACAAGAATCGGTAGGCTGCATTTCAATTTCATATGCATTCATGTTATCATTTTTTTCTTACTTAAAACAAATTTACTCACTTTATGTTGGAACTTAACATCAAATGCTTCTTTACCACTGTCCTAATAGTCTACAGGTGCGCAAAGTAGATAAATTCATGCAACATCAACTTAAATAATATACTTTGTCATGAAAATATTCTATTAAATTCTTTCAAATCCCCAGATTTGATGAGCTAATGAATGGTAAAACATTATATCAATAATATAGACCGAAGAAAGAGACAACCTATGATGGTCTCTTGAGCTGTGTTATCTTTAGTCCTAGCTACTGGGTAAGGCTTGGAAGACTTATACTTGTCGATCATCGAGAATAATCACTGCCTTGCATTTATGTACACTACACAAATTGATCCTAGTCTCACAAAAACATTTTATACTTGTACATCTCATCAATACTGGAGGCCTAAAGTAATTTTATATGATCACTAGCACATTTCGTGGATGGATGAGAAACTGTATCCAAAGTTTCTATATAACCATTTTTTAGAAGAGGAATGAGTGGAGGCTAAAGAAGGGATAATTGTGAAGGTTTTATAGATGTAGATTATTCAATCATCATCTCTACACTGGTACTCAATCTGGCCTCCACTCCATATACGTCTTCTCAGAATCTAAAAACTCTCTTTCATTGATTCTTGTCATCTTTTCAGCATCTCCATGGACTGAGACCTTAAATTATTGAGCTTCTCTTTGTTTTGAGAATAGTTTAACATTCTCTACTTAACAGAGCCAACCACATGAAGGTGGAAGCTCATCTGGCCCCTCCTAGGAGCCTCTTATGACCCTTTACGATATTTTAAGACCTCTAAGATGTATTCTTAGGGATCGTAAATGGTCGTAAAGGGTCATAAGGGTTCCTGGGACACAACAACTAAGAAACATAATTTTAGGCATCGTGGTCACAATTTTTTGGAGATAACGTAATTGAGTTGTATACCCAGACAATGGAGAGAAACTCTTGCACCTTCGATTCCAAGTTGACTACATCTGTTGCTCATGAATACAAGGTCCTCCAACAGATGTATTCAACTTGGAATTGGGGGTGCAGAAGTTGCTCTCTATCGCTTGGGTACACAACTTTATTACGTTGTCTCCAAAAGATTGTGACTATGATGCCTACAATTATGTTTCTCAGCTATTGTGAAATCTAAATGTTTCTCAATTGTCGTGTTTGTGTGCATGTTTTTTATGTGTTTTGGATAGTAAGTCTAATTTAATTTGTCTATGGACTAAGACCTTAAATCATGTAATGAGGACGCTTAGAACAATAGTATATGCAAATTTCATTATTTAATAATAAAAATCTATTAAAATGTTTATACCTTTTTCTCCCATTTGTTGGTGTAATTCCTCTTTGAGTATCCCCTTTCTCCTTTGCATCCAAAATGAACTCATTCCAATCCCTCACAGGAATAAAGGGAGGATGCTCAAACTTCAGCAAGACTTCATACCATGCAACGTTCGTAGATTATGTTCAATGCATTATTTACTTTCATAAATCACAGACGGTGCTTGGTACGAAGCCATGCTCAAGCTTGAAAATGATAGTCAATCCATAGTCAAGGTCAAGGAACAAATGGAATAACCAAGAACACACTATATGTTAAATCATGTGATTGATAGTAGATTGGGGCTCACCTGAGCCATAAACATGAAGAATTATTCTAAAAAAAGATGTAAACCATATATATGCGCACTTGAAGCAAAGAGAAGTTACGTCATATCCATATTAAAATATTAGTTACAATATGAAAATACTAAACTAACTAATTTCTGAGTTCATCTCTGCATATGGTCGCAACAAAGATATGCGATTACAATACAGAGAAGGCATCGTAAAAATATAATTTCAGAATTTGCCCTAGCCTGACATGTTTTGCACTCAAATCCTTCATCACAGATAAGTGGAGATGGGCAGATAGATGCAGATGAGTTTTTATCGACCCAACTAAAGTATCTGCAGCCATTATTTCCCTGTGATGCCCAATCTACATTAGTTCTTATATTATAATGAATAGTATTTATATTAGAAACATTAAATATATACACATTAGCAACCTTTTTTCTATTTGGGTAGCACCAAAATAGTCGTCCAGGGTTGTTCAGTGTCTGTGAAGTCTTCAACACACATTGCCCACCACCACATTGATAGTTTGGCACATTGACAAGAGTCATCGAGCCTATATATCAATAATGCACCGCACCATCATTACTCCATTTATTATTTCTATATGATTATTTTTATATGAAATACACCAAGGAGTACCATCAGAAATATTAACCATTTACAATAATGAAAAGTAAACCTAAATCAAATAGCTCATTTTTTTTATCAGCATGTGTAGTCTCTGTGTATACGAAAAATGAAAGAAATATGAAGCTAAAATAAAATAGTGAACAAAATAGTATTCCACATAGACTGAATGAAATATACCATCAAAAGAAGGTGACAAAATCCTGTCATGAAGCACAAACATAGGAAATAAAAAAGGGACAAAAGACAAGAAATAAGAAAAATCATTACGACTATAGAAAAATCATTTATACTATAATCCAAAAAAGAAACACTCTTTGTCAACAATTTTCAAAATCATTAGGACTATAGAAAAATAATTAAGACTATACAAAATCAAACTTTAGAAATGAACAGTTCTGATGCTTTGCCATTACAACAATTGAGAATTCATCATTTGGTATTGTGTATTCCATTTGAGTATGTCAACAATGTTCAAAATCCTGTCACCAAGCACGGACAAGAAATAAGAAAAATTATTAGGACTATAGAAAAATCAAGTTCTAGAAATGGATGGTTCTGATATTGCTTTGCCATTACAACAATTGAGCATTCATCATTTGGTACTTCTTGGTGTATTCCATTTAAGTTTTTCAGTTGTTGTGTTTATGTGCATGTTCTTTATGTGTTTGGCTTCTCTCCCTCGCAAGGGATGCGTCGATGGGTAATTGATTTGAAAGCATAATGATTCGATAGTCTTTTTTTAGGATAGGCATAATCATCCTGCCAACCTTAATTAGCAACATTTGTGATATATGTCAAGTACTTATAATCAGTATGCCCAACAAACAAAGACTTATTAGTAAAAGCATGTCCTTTGGTTTACTAGTTTACTTATAATCAATATGTCCTTTGGTTTACTAGTTTACTTATAATCAATATGTCCTTTGGTTTACTAGTATAATCTAGTTTAATAATGGTTCATTTCATGTTTGAAAGTACCATTGAATGAAGCTTGGCTATATTAAGTACAATCTTAAGACTTGTGACTCTTCAAATTCTCTTGTTTCCTTTAGACCTCCAAACATGTGTACTTTGAGTAGCCCTCCAACAAATGGACTTGTGATGATTTTCACAATAGTACATGTGTAGGAGGACTACTAAAAGTACTGCTTATGCAAATATGAATGTTCATCACCTGTGCATATAAGAGTTGATCATAGAAGGTATATGCTACTGGGTAAGCTCCCAATAGTGCTTAGGCAAATATGCATGTTCATCACCTATGCATATGAAGTGGCTCTAATGGAAGATACAATCACTAAATTCTGCATACTCCTTATTTTGTTCTGCGTTGATATTGTTAGACATGGTCTTTCTTGAATGGAATGACTCATTACTTGTACATTGACTAGAATGTTGGTGGAAGAAGGATGATTTGTTTGCAACCATTTTTTCAACTCTAATTTTCTCAACACAAAGGGACATTTATCATAGCCATAGAAACATGATTATTTTAAAATGAAATACACCAAGGAGTACCATCAAAAATATTGACTATTTACAATCATGAATAGTTAACCTTAATCAAATAGCTCATTTTTTTATCAGCATGTGTAGTCTCTATGTATATGAAAAATGAATGAAATATCAAGCTGAAATAAAATAGTGAACACAAATTCAAATTCAAGGCCTAATTTATCAAGAGCAACAACTATTAGGACGAAAGAAAAATCATTAAGAGTATAGAAAAATCATTAGGACTATAGAAAAATCATTAAGACTAGAAAATCAAGTTCTAGAAAAATCATTAAGAGTACTATAGAAAAATCATTAGGACTATAGAAAAATCATTAAGACTAGAAAATCAAGTTCTAGAATAATCATTACAGCTATAGAAAAATCATTTAGACTATAAAATCAAGTTCTAGAAATGGACGGTTCTGATGCTTTTCCATTACAAAAATTGAGCATTCATCATTTGGTACTTCTTGGTGTATTCCATTTAAGTTTTTCAGCTGACATGTTTATGTGCATGTTCTTTATGTGTTTGGCTTCTCTCCCTCACAAGGGATATGTCGATAGGTAATTGATTTGAAAGCATAATGATTTGACTGTTCCTAGTAATGTTTTTAATCCTTTGAAGTTTCTCATGATCCTGATGTAAGTTGATTGGATTAAGCAATTTGGGGATCCAATAGGACTTTAGGGGATTTCAATAAATGTTTTGGAAGACTTAGAGGAACTATTAGCATGACTATTCCTTCATCTACAGCGAGTTAGATTGAATTTGCTAAGTTTTTCCTTTGTTTTGAAGTGTATTTTGTAATCTATTTCCTTTCCATGGACCCAAAGACCTAGGACCCATGGAAAAAGGATACTAACAATGTATTATACAACTCTAATTTTCTTGACTTGCAGAGATTTGAGAAAGTAAAAGAACACTTGTTATGTTTAATGTTAACTATTCCTGCACAATCCACTCATACAACAGTGAAATGCTATGTGATTGACAATTTCATACAACTAGTCCTTTGGTGTGTATTAAACAGAATAGAATTTTCAGCATATTATTATCATTCTATTTCTTTGTTGTAAACATGTCATTGGTTCAGTTTTAATCTACTGGTGTCGTGCCCTAGCCCATGCTTTATCTCCATTATTTGATGTTATTCATTATTTTGAAATGTTGACTATGGTTATCAAATGGAAAAAATAAAAATAAAACATTGTACATGAAAATTTTTTTTACAAAACTAAACCAATGGCATGTTTACAACAAAGAAATAGAATGATAATAATATGCGAAAAATTCTATTTTGTTTAATACATGCCAAAGGACCAGTTGTATGAAATTGTCAATCACATAGCATTTCACTATTGTATGAGTGGATTGTGCAGGAACAGTTAACATTAAACAAGGAGCAAACTCCTCAACACATCTTGGACACCATTGAATTAAATAATAAATGAAACCTAACACCAACACTATTCTTTCCATTCACTTCTACCAAGAATTCCAGCACAAGCACAAGCTATTCCAAACTTCAAGTAAAATGAGAAATATGCTATATCAAATCATTCATATTTATAATAACCATTCAAAGGATCATTTTGTCAATGAACCCTCTAACTGCACCCCTGCGGCAGAGAAAGGAAACCTCAAAATAGAGAAAGGAAACTTAGTAAAACTAGTCTATGTCATTGTTTGTGAGGGTACAGTCATGATAAGTGCCTCTCAAACCTCTCCAAACATGTAAGATTATCTTTAAATACTTTATTGATCTCTTCTAAACATTAACCGAACCAAACCTACATTTGAATCCACACACAATAACCCCAAAATGAAGGGTTGTGTATCCTTTAATGAATCTCAGACACTGGTAACACATGGATAGTCAAACCAGTAGTCTCCAAAGCATTCAATAAGTGATTGGATTGTATTTAACACACGCTAAAGGACCAGTTGTATGAAATTTTCAATCACATAGCATTTCACTATTGTATGAGTGGATTGTGCAGGAAAAGTTAACATTAAACAAGGAGCAAACTCCTCAACACATCTTGGAAACCATTGAATTCAATAATAAATGAAACCTAACACCAACACTATTCCTTCTATTGACTTCTACCAAGAATAAAGAATTTAATCCATTCAACATTACATATAATCATTAGACAATTACATTTTCTGACTATGTAGAGGAACAGTCACGACCAAAACGATCAAAACTATGTTCACCCTTGCACAAGCTATTCCAAACTTCAAGTAAAATGAGAAATATGCTATATCAAATTATTCATATTCATAGTAACCATTCAAAGGATCATTTTTTCAATGAACCCTCTAACTGTACCCCTATGTTAGAGAAAGGAAACCTCAAAATACAGAAAGGAAACTTAGTAAAACTAGTCTATGCCACTGTTTGTGAGGGTACAGCCATGATAAGTGCCTCTTAAACCTCTCCAAACATGTAAGAATGTCTTTAAATACTTTATTGATCTCTTCTAAACATTAATGCATGGACAGTCAAACCAGTAGTCTCCAAACCATTCAATAAGTGAATATGAATGTTTGAAAACTTTTCTCTCAACTTCCCCAACCACTCCTAATCGGTTAGAGGGATTAGTTGAGTGTTTAGACACTAAAACTTTTTAAACATACTTTATCTAATATGATGAATTGTAATATCAACAAATGTGAATCCAAACATTTGAAAATAGTGAATCAATATCCTTGAGCACAAGCACCAATAACATCAAATAATGGAGATAAAGCATGGGCTAGGGCACGACACCAGTAGAATGTGGTCATTTCAATGAGAATTCATGATCAAATAAAATGCAATGCATTTGAAATTTGTGGTCGAATATGATGCCAGAGGCTCGAAAGATGTTGCCCGTCAAAGATACCAATCAAAGATGAAGAAATCACATACCTTCTCTCATGCTTAGCTTGCACGAAGGAAGATTTGATAGCCAAATCTTCCTTGTACCACACGAAGAACATACCATTGGTTTAGTTTAGCATGTTATTATCATATCAGATAAAGTATGTTTAAAAATTATTGGTAAGGATAGGAATAGTGGAGATTATAGAAATATCCCTCTAAATGATTAGGAGTGGTTGGGGAAGTTGAGAGGAAAGTTTTCAAAAATTCATATTCACTTATTGAATGCTTTGGAGACTATTGGTTTGACTGTCCATGTGTTACCAGTGACTGAGATTCATTAAAGGATACAAAACCCTTCATTTTGGGTTATTGTGTGTGGATTCATCCGCTTTAGCCAGGAAGATCAAGAAGATGGGGCAGGAAGACATTGTGGTAGAAGAAGTATTTAAAGAAGCAACAAGAAGCAATAGAAAATTTTTCAGGAGTTTGGAACAACATTTTAGAATCCATGAATGGTATGGGTAAGGTGACCTTCATTCTTGGTTGTGACTTCAATGAAACATTGTATATGGCTGATAAGAAGAAGGGTCACTTGTTGATAGTGTTCCTTGAGGGAAGGGGGATTGTGAAAGACTTGTTATCATTGTATTGTGTATTTCCAATATGTTTGGATGTAGGGTAGACTAGGAGAATGAAGGATCACTCACTGATTACATGATAACCTAGTTTTGAAGGGTCACTGGTTGAGGGGACAGTTAAGGTCTAGATGTTGATAGTAATTTTTTGAGGGAAGGGGGATTGTAAAAGACTTGTTATCATTGTATTGTGTATTTCCAATATGTTTGGATGCAGGGCAGACCAGGAGAATGAAGGATCACTCACTAATTGCATGATAACCCAGTTTTGAAGGGTCACTAGTTGAGGGGACAGTCAAGGTTTGGATGTTGATAGTGTTCCTTGAGGGAAGGGGGATTTTGAAAGGCTTGTTATCATTGTATTGTGTATTTCCAATATGTTTGGATGCAGGGTAGACTAGGAGAATGAAGGATCACTCACTGATTGCATGATAACCTAGTTTTGAAGGGTCACTGGAAGAGGGGGGAATGAAGGATCACTCACTGATTGCATGATAACCCCACCAAGCATTATTTCCTTTAAGTTTCCACAATATCTCAAAATATGATCATTAATATTTACTTTCTTCTATATGCTATTCTTTCTATGGTTTTGTTATCTCAAAAATATATCTAAAACATTGTAGATGTGCATATAAAAGTAAAATATTTCCCTTCAATTGTTCCACATTGAAGCATTTCCTATTGGGAGTATTCTCTTTGTTTGTACAATATCTGTCAAAAATGGTTCCCATATTTCTTCAAGATCTATTTTAATCTTTATACTGCAATTTTGATTAGATTTGACCAATAGTTGATTTCATTGGTATTTTATAGCATATACTCCTAATGTGAAATGTGGAGAGAAAGAAAGAGACACACTAGGTATGAATTACATGATATACCCATCATCACTTAGCACTTAATAAATTATGGACAGGGAACAACCCCCTAACTTCTGGATGTTTGTTTCATGTTGGCCTCTTATTATATGCAAAGGTAGGTCTATCTTAGCTAACAACCATAGTGTAGGGGCCATAAATTATGGATCCCAAAATAGTGCACACTTGTATTAAATTAGGTTCACTATACTACAAGGGAATGGAAACCATGCAATAGTGCCTCATGGGGATGGAAGCAACCCTTCACCAAGAAGATGATTGTGTCTGCAATATTTACTAGAGGCAAAGAACATAATTTGGTTCTAGCAATTACTCCTAGAAGATAATGGCACCCACAAAACACTTGGAAAAGATAGCACTCACTATATCTTTTATCACTCTTTTAAAGTTGGGACAATAAATCTCAAAGATTGATCAACGAATTCTTGAACACAAAGAACCATTGATAGTTATGATTCATGTGTACAATAGCCAACAACCAGTTGTTCCAATCATGGTGTCCAATAATTATGTTAGAAAAAGCATCTAAAAATCCCTTACACAACCATAATAGATTCAAACCATGAACCATAAGAACCTAACAATGGGACTAACAAAGATACAGCCTAAACAAATATTGATCATATTCCACCCTATTGTAAGGCCCAAGAAGTAACTCTATCTTAAAGCTACACATTCCTCTAGATGAAGCTCAAAGGTCAGGTAACTGAAGCATAGCAATACTTGAATGAATATAGGAATAATGTGATGTACAATCATTTGCTAGCTTGTTTTGTGGGTTTTCCACATAATATTTTCCCTTTAACCACATTTATAGTTTGACGAAATTAGAAAAAATTATTTCAGATTTATATCATCCTTTTGAACTAGCACACTGCCATCAAAATGTATAATCATTGGTCATATCAAGAAAATTCCTATTGATTAGTAGGATATCCTTATAAAAATTTGATGCATGGATTTCTTGTGAATTATCGACTACTATGTATCCTGCAACTATGGAAGGAATAGTGTTGGTGTTAGGTTTCATTTATTATTGAATTCAATGGTTTCCAAGATGTGTTGAGGAGTTTTCTCCTTGTTTAATGTTAATTGTTCCTGCACAATCCACTCATAAAATAGTGAAATGTTATGTGGAAGGGATGGTTGATAGTGTTCCTTGGGGGAAGGGGGATTGTGAAAGAATTTTTATCATTGTATTGTGTATTTCCAATATGTTTGGATGTAGGGAAGACCAAGAGAATGAAGGATCACTCACTAATTGCATGATAACCCAGTTTTGAAGGGTCACTGGTGGAGGGGACAGTCAAGGTCTAGATGATTGGGCCATTGGAGGACCCTAGTTCTTTGTATTAATTGCTATTCAAATTAGATGCATGGATTTCTTGTGAATTATTGGCTGCTATGTATCCTACAATTGCATTCGTAAATCTGCATATACTTCTCTAGGGTTGTAAGCCACTTAAGGATCAAAATAGAGAAACTAAATAAAAATCATTCTTTGTCCTATTTCCTTTTAACAAAGTCTCAACTATCAATGATACAATACATTTGATGCCCTAAGCTATCAATACAAATGGCACCTAGCTAGAAGCTCATGGGTTGTCCATTTGATAACCACAGTCAACATTTCAAAAAAAATGGATATCCTTGAGCACAAGCACCAATAACATCAAATAATGGAGTTAAAGCATGGACTAGGGCATGACACCAATAGAATGCGGTCATTTCAGTGAAATCAATATACAATGGTGTTATTAAACATATATGCCAGTAATATCAACAAACATGAATCCAAACATTTGAATACAGTGAATCGATATCCTTGAGCACGAGCACCAATAACATCAAATAATAGAGATAAAGCACTGGCTAGGGCACGACACCAATAGAATGCGGTCATTTCAGAGAGCATTCATGATCAAATAAAATGAAATGCATTCAAATATGATGCCAGAGGTTCAAAAGATGAAGAAATCGCATACCTTCTCCCGTGCTCAGCTTTCGCTCCTTTTCTCCCGCTTCTTCTCTATCCAATCGAAATAAAAATGATGAGGCCGTTTCACTTTTTTTTATTTTATGTATACCCTGAATCTATCAGAATTCTGATGGTCAATTAAACACCCATCAGAATACCGACATCATCGGGGCCTATTAAAAAAAAAATACCAAATTCATAATAAAAAGTTACCCATCGGAAACTTCTGTCGAAATTTGGCCCCAAATGTAGTAGTGTGGTTATAAATTGTATATAGTTTCAATGATTCTACACACAAGAGAAGGATGCTAGAAAATAGAGAACAGGTGCACACAGAATTTGAGAGGTTGTGATTAGAAGGACACAAATTTGTAGAAGGGATACAACAGAGGTGGGCTAGGCTAACAATGGCCCTGAAAAAGGTAGAACCACATAGTCTTATCAACTTCTGAGCTGCCATGCAGAGGGTCCAGTGGTATATAGAATTGGGACAACATCTATGACCATAGAGGTGGATGCCTCTCACTTTCCAACCTCCTCTACTCTTGTGGCCATTATACAGTTGTGTAGATAATGAGAGTGATGAGGACTTGGAGCTGAGTCGGTGCATCAAGATTGAAATAATGAATGGATTCTACTGGAAAGTGGGTAGTTTGATGATCAGAGAGACACAAGAAGGAGACCTCGGAGTGCTTGCAAAAATTAGGAATACTTCACTGCCTGGGGATAGGCACTAGTCCTTGTAGGGGGAAATGATGATGCCCTAGGATGATATTTTCTAGGTCTTTTTCCCTGTTATGATACATTTTCATTAAGACTTTTATGCTCTTTCCTTTTATTATATGACATGTTTCCATCAGACTTATATCATGGTTCAAACATACTTAAATATGCTATACTTAGACAGATTACTATGTTACTTGTTTTGAAGTTATGGTTATGTTTTTAATAACAAAAGTAGCTATTTTAATATGAATGATTATGCATATTTTGATATTTGTCACCATGAATGTCTTATCCTAACCTTTGAAGTGCAGTACATCAAAATAGAAAATGTTGTTTTGACCAGGTAAAGTGTATTCATTCACTGAGTGTTCAACCCAATCTTCTAGCAAGTTCCAGTGAAGAAGTATTAAGAGCAACACCAGTTGAGGATTTCCAAAAGAACAAGGTGGTGGTCATCCAATGAAGACTAAGGCAGTGTGATGAATTCCCTGAGGAAATCTAGGTGAGAGTGGGAAGTTAGATTTGCTATCGCGACAACTCTTTCCTCCTTTCTAGATCTTATCTATTCCAACTTTAAATAGCTTTCCTTCTTTTCAGTTAGTAGTGTTGTAATAAATATTTGCCTATTTCTATGGCACAATTAGATAATTTGTTAGAATTTTTCCTTTAAATAAAGCCCCTCTCCTACCTGAGATAGGAGGGCATTATCACGTTTACTAGAAATATAGATTTTTGTTATTTTCTGGTTTATGAATCTCTATACTCAATTATTCAATCAATGAGAAAATGAAGTGTTGAGGTTTAACTTTGCATAATTATGATTGGAATACTCATCCAAGGGGGCCCACTTGGTGAGAAATCCATAGTTAGATAGATTCATACTAGTTAGAACATTTACTACATTTTTGCTATTTTAGTGCCAAGTGTTGAACTGTTCCTACAGCCAAAGCCACTGGCTAGCTGATGCCTCCTGCAGCCAAAGCAATGGAACAACAAAAGTATCATGGCATATTTTTCAAGAGTCTTCATGTTTTGTTAGCATCTATATTTCTATAATTTCCATTCCAGTACCTACTTTTCTGCAGCTTTAGTTTAAGTACCATTCTAGTATTTATTTCCTGCAATCATAAGATAGTTTCTTTCCAACATTTATTTCCTACAACAACTATAGAATGCATGGCTGAGTGACACTTGGTGCATATACTTTGCTGGCCCATTTTAAGTAACACGTCCCTGGGTTGACATACTAAATGATTTTTTATGAAGAGGATAAATTGCTTGATTGGATGTCCAATCCCTGAGTTTGAAATTATTTAGTTTCTGAGCCTTTATAAGAAGTGATCACTCATCGCTTGTAAGATATAACCAAAACTCAGAGACTTACTCTGTCAGCTTCCACTATCATTGTCCAGTAGCCAGTCTTCACTAAATCTTCTGTAACTAAACCCATATGTAATATTATATCATGTGATCTTAGATATAAGACCACAACACCTTCATGTACATACAACTGACTTCTCACATTCTGAAACATTTGTATAGTATCTATACACTATAATAACCAACCTATTATATTCATAGAAACATATGTTTACATCAATGACAAAACATGAATGACAACAACATTAATTCCAACATCACTCAACGTAGTGATTAAACATATTAAATGTATCCAACAATCTCCCCAATGCATTAACAATATCCAACAATCTCCCCCTTTGGCATTGATGGAAAAATATGGGCATCAACCCAAAAGTATTCTCTCAATACCTTTACCACATGGTCTCTTTTCCATAGGATTTTCACATAGTCTCTTTCCCCCTTTGACAACAATGGAAAAGGGTGCCATAAGTCATCAACTATCTTCAACAATTGTCTTCAACGATCACTCCCCATGAGGAGTAGATCCATACATCAAGTCCAGAATATGATAAGGCTCTGGAAAACTCTAGACTGATGCATCCCTACATCATTTAATTCTCACTAGGAGGGGCCTGCACCCCAAGCATACCTCTAAGATACTCAAAGGCATCTTTTGGTAATGGTTTTATAAATATGTCTTCTATCTATTTGTTTGTGCTAATGTATTCCAAACTTATTTATTTCTTTGTTAACTTGTCTTTCAAGAAGTCATACTTAATAGAAATATGCTTATTTTTAGAACGCATCACAAGATTCTTTGACATATTTACTATACCGGTGTTATCACAGTGGATAACCATTGGTTCAACAAAATTTATTCCAATATCTTTCAACATTTGTTTCATCCAAACAATTTGAGTGCAGTTAATAGAAGCATAAACATACTCAGATTCGACAGTAGATTGAGCTATACAATCTTTCTTTTTAATTAGCCATGAAACCAACTTTTACCCAAGAAAAAATGCATCTCCACTAGTACTCTTCATGTCATGAATATTCCCTGCCCAATCAACATCAGTATAAGAATGTATTTCAAATTCATCATTTCTATAAGCCATATTCCATTGTTCCTTTGAGATATCTAAATATCCTTTTTACAGTAGCTAGGTGTGTCTCTTTTGGTTCTACCTGATATCTAGCCACAATTCCAACAACATTAGCAATATCTGGTCTAGTGTGAGTCGGATATTGTAATCCACCAACCATTGATCTATACTTGGTCTGAAAAACACTCTTGATCTCATCATTATTTGTTAGTTTGTGACCAGTCACCATGGGTGTACCAACTGGTTTACATTCTTCCATTCCAAACTTTTTCAACATTTCTTTAAGATACTTAGTCTGAGAAATAAAAATTCCATTCTTGCTCTGATTTATTTGCAGTCCAAGAAAGAATTTCATTTCATCTATCATGGACATCTCAAATTCATTCTCCATTTCTTTAGAAAATTTCTTACAAATTTCATCATTCCCTCCAAAGATAATATCATCAACAAAAACTTATATTATCAGAACTCCATCTTCACTAGCTCTTAAATGCAAGTTACTATCAGCATTACCTTTTCTAAACCCAAGGTGAAGTAACTATTTGTCTAACCTTGCATACCAAGCCCTTGGAGCTTTCTTCAGTCCATATAGTGCCTTCTTCAACTTGCATACCATGTCTTCATCTTCAGATAGAGGAAATCCATCAGATTGTTCTATATAAAATTCTTCTTCGAGATCCCCATTCAAAAATACAGATTTTACATCCATCCGATATACCTTGAAGTCCTTATGTGCAACATAAGCCAAAAATAATATCATAGCTTCTATCCTAGAAATAGGAACAAATGTCTCTTCAAATCTATGCCTTCTTGTTGTGAATAACCTTTGCATACTAATCTTACTTTGTTTCTTACAAAAATTCCTTCTTCATTCATTTTGTTTTTGAAAACCCACTTAGTTCCTATCACATTTTTGTCTTTAGGTCTAGGAACCAATTCCCAAGGGTTATTTTTCTTTATCTGATCTAATTATTTCTTCATAGCTTTGATCCAAGATTCATCTCTACAAGCTTCATGAGTAGTCTTTGGTTCAACTTGAGAAATCAAACAAATTTCTTCCCTTGTCTTTGATCTAGTCATTATTCCTTGAGTTGTATTACCAATAATTTGATTTTCAGGATGATTTTTCTTAACATACCTCATATTCTTAGGAATCTTAGTAGCCTCATTTGTGTCATCATCACAAGTCTCATTTTCACATTCAATCTCAACAAGTTCTTCTTCTATAGTAGCAGCCTCCTTGATCTCTGTATTCTAATTACAATCATACATTCTCTCTTGTATCTGAAAATTTTCAGCTATCTTCACATTGTTACTTTCAATCATCTTCCTTAATCTTAGGTTAAAATATTTGTAAGTGTTGCTTTTAGTAGAATAACCAAGGAAAATTTCTTCATCACTTCTAGCATCAAATTTTACTATCTCATCATCTCTTTTGATGTAGCATTTACTACCAAATATTGTAAAATATTTTACAATGGGAGAATGATTAAACCACTATTCATAAGGAGTCTTACTTGTACCTTCTCTTATTTGAATTCTATTTAATTTGTATACTGTTGTCCAAACATATTCTCTCCAATGCACATGGGATATATTTACTTCAAGCAACATTGTCCTAGCAGCATCCAGTATTGTTCTGTATCTTCGATCTACTATTCCATTCTGTTGTGGAGTCCTAGGAGAAGATGTATGACTTTGTATTACATGCTCTTCACAATATGAATTGAATAGATATAAAGTAAACTCTCCACCTTTGTATTGTCTCAAATATTTTATCTTTAGACCTGATTCATTTTCTACTTTTGCTTTGAATATCTTGAATTTGTTAAATGTTTCTGATTTCTCTTTCAAGTAAGTGATCCACATCATTCTAGAAAATTCAAAAAAAAAGTATAAAATACCTTTCACCATAGTATGATCTTGTCCTTGTAGGTACACATAGGTCTGTATGTACCAGATAAAACTTTCCTTTTGTTGTATATGATTTACTTTTATAGATGCTTCTAGTCTGTTTTCCCATAACACATTCTCTACATATGGTGTTAGATGGTTTCACAATCTTTGGTAGGTATCTTACTGCATTAGTCAAGCTTTCCTTCACAATATTATCAAAATTAACATGACAAATCTTATGTGCCATAACCAACTATCATCTATCTTCACAACAAAACAAGAAGCTTCAAATGTATTTAACTCAAATACATTACCTCTAGATTTAGTACCAGTTGCAATCAAGTTTCCTATCTTACCTTTGATAAAACATTTCCCATCAATTAAATTTAATTGATATACCTTATCCATCAGTTGTCCAGCACTCAACAAGTTATGCTTCACTCTATCAACAAGCAGTACATTGTCAGTATTAGTTATTCCATCCAAAGAAATAGATCCTACTCATATGATAGGTTTAGGAACATTGTCTCTGAATCTTACAACACCACCATCATATTTCATTAGTTGAACAAACTTTTTTTTGTCTCCAGTCATATGATGTGAGAAACCACTGTCTATAACCCATTTAGATTTCTTGTCAACATGTGATACTAAAGCTTTTTCCTCATGTACTGGTTTTTCATCTTTAATAGAAATAAATCCAATCTCTTCATAATCACAATCATCATCATCAAAGATACCTTCACTAGCATAATAACATTCCTTTTCTTTTGAATACTTAGGCTTGAAACTCTTAGGTTTGTGCTTAGGAACTCTTGTACAATATCTAGATGCAAAGTGACCTATCTTATTACATGAAAAGCATTTCAAAGGTAAATTTCCTTTAAATTTACCCTTACCTCTCTTTTCTCTTCTAGGGATCAGTGCAACAAGTTCATCTAGCTTTATTTATTCTTCTTGTATCTGTTCCCATTCATCAACATAGTCACAAAGCTTTTCTTTTATGTTTTCACGGTTGGTGCTCAGAATTTTAGATAATATCTTCCTATGTGTAGATGCCTTGAATTTTGTTTCAACTTTAGGTACAAAATCTCCCATTTCTACAACTTCAAAGGTAGTTATCTTTGCAATCAACATTTCTCTGCTAAAGTTTGGAGTCAAGGGTATAATTTCTTCTATAGCCTGAACTTTGGTTTTTTAGACTAGTGTCAATGATCTAAGGATCTTCACAATGACTTCTTCCTCTTCATAGGTGCCTCCATAATTTATTATTCCAATCACAACCTCTGTAACTATTTGTACATAAGCCCTAATGTTTTTATCATCCTTCATTTGTAGCTTCTCAATCCTTGTTGTCCAGTTCTGTAACTTCACTTCTTGGTAAACTTGTCTCCTTCATACAATGCTTCTAATCTTGTCCAAATCTTGTGTGCCAAATCCAAATCTTTAACTTCAGTAAATTATCCTTTAGAGAGTGCCTTGATCAGTGGTTTCTTTAGGACCATGTTATATGAAAATATATTTTTTTATTCATTAGTAGCTTTATCCAATTCATCCCCAACCTTCATGGTTTTGTCATTCTTTGTAATCATCCAGTAGTCAATGCCCAAACATAGAAAATGAGTTTGCATCTTGTTCTTCCAACTGTCAAAGTTTTCAGGATCAAATTTTGAACTATCCTTCTTATAGAATGCCATCTCCAAGATCACCTCAAGTTGTTAAGCTTTCTCTCTAAGGACCAGTAGCTCTGATGCCAATTGTTAGGAATAACAGTCCACCAATACAACTAAGAGGGGGGGGTTGAATCAGTTGTATGAAAGATTACTAAACTTTAAACTTTGAATAGCGGAAATATCAAATCAAATGAACACAATGAATACCAACACAATAACATAATATTTTTTTTCAAGGAAACCTTGTTAAAGGTAAAAACCCTGGTGGGAATTAACACTCACTAATGATGTACTAAGAGTATAGTATCCTTGTTAAAAGATCTAGCCCTATTAGGATCTGAATAAAATATTATAGTACACAGTCCTTGTTAGAGGACATACCCTGTTAGGAGTCAAGAAAAGAGGTAGGCTCACTACCCAAAGAAGGTTATGTCCACCTTTAGAACTCATTGTTCACAACACAAGTGTATATAAAGAAATACACAATCTTGAACTATCTGATAGAAACTATCTTTGCTTGATCAGTTCCAATGAAGTATATAATTTATACTCTTCTCTACATCCAATAGACACAAGCTCGTGGCTTCCACAATCCTCTTTTACATCACATAGAAAATTATCTCCATATCTTTTCAAAAGAAAATATCTTACATATATACCCTATTACAAAATAAATGAGCAGGTCGTCCAATTAGGCTTTCCTAATATATAAATAATTACATAACTCCTTGCTAAGATACACACAATATCTAAAACAAGTACACAACAATTATATTCCAATAATTAAGGATCGACATCCATAATCCATGCTCTCCATTCATGATACATGCTACAACTCTGAAGTCAGCTTCCAAATAGGTCATCTCCACAACACGCACCATAACTGATGTCATCCTGCTTTCCATACCTTGCTAAGATTAGAAAACATTCTTCAATGCCCCATCTATCATCCCTTCAGCTCGCACACACTGAATCCTCATCACATGTAAGAAATACCTATATCATCTTAAAATGGAAGCACTTCCATTTTGGTAGGTTTAACACCCTCATTTTATCGCATTTTCATGATAGATTTACATTTAGGATGCATTTGCACTTAATTCTTCATTTCTAGGTGAAATTAGGGTTAGGATCTTGAGGATTCTCCTTAATTTCCTTCATTATGGCTCTATTTTATAGGTAGGATCTAGGTATTGGTCCTCCTAGCCTTCATCACATCTCTTATAGGCCTCTATGCCCTTTTCTAGCACTCTGTCCCAATTTGTCATCATTCCAAGTCTCTGGTCAACCTAGAACTTGCCTATTTTTAATGTTGACTAGGCCTAAAACTTTGGGTCAAGCTCAAGCTTGACCCTGACCTAGGTCAGGGTCGAGGTTGACCTTGACCCTTGTCGGGTTTTGGTCCCCCTTTTCAAATTTTGATCATAGCGAGTCCTAACATTAAAAGCGGGCCTCCAGATCCGAATGCAGAAGGGTTTTAATTTAAAATTCATTTAATTATTTTCCCTCCTTAGCTGGTTATTATGATTGGGCCATAATTTGAGGTGAAATTTGAATTAAGGGCCCTCACATTGAGGAGCCTTGCCTTGAAATCTCTATATAAGAAAACTCTTTCGCCTTCATTTTTCCATCAAGTGAAAGACAATCACACATCAAGTAGCAAGCAAGATGTTATGAGGAGATGATGTTGCAATATTTCAAGAGGATGATATAGAAGATCAAGATATTTTTTATGCATTAATGCAAGCAATCATTTGTGACAAGCTATTGTGGACATTCATTTGGAGCAAGATAGATTCCTTCTTCCTTGATCCACACTTTTCAACATTCAAGCATTCAAAAGATACAACCATTGGGTAGCAATTATAGATTATGAGTTTGGTAGGAGTACCTTAGCCTTGGGGGCTTGGTATGCTTTCTTTATCATATTCAAATCTATGCATCGCTCTCTCATTTCAATTCATGCGAGGGTTTCAATCTAGAAGATTAGATCTTGGCATTGCACATTCAAAGTTCTTCCTATGAGCAACACACACACACACATTCTATTATATTTTCCTATTCATGGAGGTGGAGATCACCAAAATGGGGGTTTGACTAAGGTAAAACCTATATTGCCACCCCAAAACACCATTTTTAGATATCCACAGTTGTTGTTTTGGGAGTTGCACAACAAATTTGAGTACCCTTTTTGGCCAACTTCCAGGATCCACAAAGAGAATTTCCATCGGAGCAGTGCAGTTTAAGGTCGACATAAAGGGGTCAAGGTTGACCTTTACTTGGGTCAAGGTTGACCTTTCTCAAAAAAGGAAAATAATTATGGGTTTTCTTTGTTTCTATGTTTCTGTTCCAGATCCAGTTGCAAAATTTTCTGAAACTCAGTACAGACACCAGAAAATAGGTATTTTCAGATCAGCTATATTATGAGGTATGTATTTCATCTTATCTAATTTCAGTATTCTTTACAAGCATTTCTAGATTTACTTTACTTATCATTTCAATTTATATGTTTGGAGGTAAATATTGGTTTAGAGTCTCTATTAGGTGCATTATTCAAAACCCTACCTATCCATCACATTTTTCCACCTTACATTTTGGTGAACCCGTTTACGATAATTCTTTCTTTTTGGTGTTAGATTTTCATTTTGTGTTAGATCTTACATGGTTATAAAAGTAGATTTATTTTATGCTCTTGCATTTATATTTCAAAAATACAAAAAAATTGCAAAATTTCTTTAAAAAATACAAAAATATTTACATTTTTCATGCTTGTAGTGTTACTTTGTGTTCAACATGTATGATTTTTGTTTTGAATACTTTGATGAGGCTTTTATTACAACAGAGGATAGATCCCTTCATGAGGTACATGGAAGTGAGGATGAAAATTGTTTTAATGAGATCTCCATTGATATTATTCCTATTTCACCCTCCTCCACAACCTCTTCAATTGACCTTTACCATAGGGTGTGTGTATGGTTACCTTCGTGTTCCACTATTTGCAACATTGATACACCTATAATGATATATCCTAAACATTTTTTGACGGTAAAAGGATGTCCTTGAATAACAATAAAGGTTAAACCTAGAGATCCTTTGGATTTCTTTGATAAGATAGATTTTGTTTCACATGCTTATCACACACGGAATAAGCCTTAGCCTACTGTTCCACTTTCTTTACCTCTTTCTCAACCTATGATTCCTCAAGCTCCTAGGTTTCCATCTACTTTTAAGGAGTATTACTTAGTAGAATAATTACGTGCTACTCTTGCTAAGATATCTTTATGGGAATTACTTCAAACTTCCCCGACATATCATGAGGTATTGTAAAAGGCTTTATCTACCTTTCCTACTTCACCTCCTAACCAAGAGAACATTAATTCCTTTTGGAATGCATGTATACTATGCCTTTTGTACCTCCTATTGTGTTTACCAATGATGATTTACCTTCAGTTGAGGTGCAAAATCAATATTATGCTCTTATGGTTGCTATTTCTATTAATCAGAGTATCATTCATAGAACATTAATTGACAATGGATCTAGGCTTAATGTTTGTAGCATGGATATGATTAAGGAAATTAAGGCTGATCTTACAACTATTCAACTTGATAATGTCCCTATTCGTGGATTTGATAATATTGCCAAGAGAACTTTGGGCATTATTACCTTACCTGTTAAAGTTGGTCCGGTTATTCTCAATACGCCTATTCATGTTATGCATAGACCTCTCAATTACAATCTTCTTTTAGGTAGACCTTGGTTACATACTATGCATGCAGTTACTTCTACTCTTCATCGCAAGGTTAGGTTCATTTATAACAATTTGATGTATACGTTACATGCAGATGATGTGCTGAATCCTTTCTTAAATGTGGAATATGTTAAAATTTCTGAACCTCTCCAACCAAGTAAAGAGCCTGAAAGGCCACCTAAGATTAAAAAAATGGAAGCTCCATCTTCTTCTTTGACTGGGGATGATTGGGGAACATTAAACTTTAACCCTTCTTTTATTGGAGAATATAAAATCTCTGATTTGGAATTCATGAAACAACAAAGTGAGTTTGAAAAACAAGTTTTTACTCCTTCCCCACTTTCTGAGGAATTAAAAAGTAACTTTGTTGCTACCTCGATTGAACAAACAATTGAAACAATAAAACATGATTACTATGATATTGTGACATATGTCACTCCTTGGACTCTAGCTGATATGGCCGATAGATATGGTTATGGTTATCATCTGCTCAAGAAATCAAGATTGAATGTGAAAGGATGTGGTAAATATGAACAAGGTATACAAGTACCACTGGACAATAAAATTTATGATTATACATATGGATTAGGGTTCAATCCATACAAATAACCATCATCTTTTCCTCTCAATGTCAATCATATATGTGATGGACATTTGAAGTTGGCTAACCCACTCCTCCTTGACATGAATCAATGACCTAGCTTGGATGTTTTTCCCGAAGATGAAGCCTTAGCAGATTTTTTAGGATTTTATGAGGATTAACCTATGTTTCATCACAAACGACGGAAGCCTTATTGTCTAAGTACAAAAGCTTATTTTGCAGAACATAATGAATAGAATATTTCTTCTCTACCAATGGATTCTTTGATACAAAGTGATTTGCTAATAACTGAGACTGTTGAGGTTCAAATGGATGAAAATGACTCTGAAAAGATGATAAAGATTGGGAAATGTTTGAATCAAGATGAACGTGATCAATTGGTTTCCCTTTTACTTGAATTTAAGGATATTTTTCCTTGGACATATTCAGATATGTCGGGTATAGATTCTAAGATTGTTACTCACAATATTGTTCTCAAACCAAATGTTAAACCTGTGAAGCAAAAAATTCAAAAGATGAATCCATGAATTGCTTTATTAGTTAAGGCTTAAATTGAAATATTATTTGATGCTGGATTCATCTTCTCTATTGATTACTCAGACCGGATTTCAAATATTGTGCCTGTTTCAAAAGGAGAAAATAAGATAAGGATGTGTACTTACTTTAGAGATTTAAATAAAGCATCCTTAAAAGATGATTTCCAGTTACCTAATATTGATATGATTGTGGATTCAATAGCGAGTCATGCTTTATTATCTTTTATGGATGACTTCTCTAGCTATAATCAAATTTTTATTCCTCTTGAAGATCAATTTAAGACCCCATTTATAACACCTTGGGGAACATTTTGTTGGGTCATGATGCCTTTTGGATTAAAAAATGCGGGAGCAACTTATCATCAATCCATGACTTTGATTTTTCATGATTACATTCATAAGATTCGTGAGGATTATGTGGATGATATCTTGGAAAAATCTATATAAAGAGAAGATCATGTTAGTATTTTATGTCAGATATTTGAAAGGATTAGAAGCTACAATATGAGGTTAAGTCCTAAGAAATGTGTCTTTGGAGTTGATTCCGGTAAATTATTAGGGTTTATAATCTCTAAGCGAGGCATAGAGGTAGATACTGAAAAGATTGAAGCTATTGTTAATATGCCTCCTCCTAAGAACATCTCTCAGTTACAAAGTTTACAAGGAAAAATTCAAGCTATTCATCACTTTGTTTCCAAATTAGCTGATAGAATTGTTCCTTTTACTTCCTTGCTTAGAAAGGATACCACTTTCTCGTGGAATATAGAATGTAAAAAATCCTTTGAGAAATTTGAGTATCTTGCCAATCCTCCTATTTTGCGACCTGCACAATTTGATAAACCCTTTTATCTGTATACTTTAGCCACTTTGAATGCAGTGAGTGCGTTGTTGGCTCAGTATGATAGTGAAGGTAAGGAAAGACCAGTGTACTACATTAGTCAGACTTTAGTTGATTACAAAACAACATATACTTTTTTGGAAAGACAATGTTTAGCTTTAGTTTATGCTTGTCAAAAACTCGGGCATTATCTATTAAATGTTGAAGTTAATGTGATGGTTAAATTTGATCCTTTGAAACATCTTTTCTCAAAAACTGATCTCTCTAGCCATCTTACAAAGTGGGTGATGTTACTTATGGAATTTTATCTTAATTTCATTTCTCAAAACTCAATTAAAGAACAAGCTTTAACAAATTATTTGGCTGAAGCTCCTTGTCCTCATTTTGAAACATGTGTTACTGTGATATAATTCCCTGATGAAAACATTTTAGCTATTAAACATGATGATGTTTGGGAGTTATATTTTTATGGATCTAGATGTAAGATATGTTCTGGTGTTGGTATTATCTTGATCCATCCTACAAAAAATTTGATCCCTCTATTATATAAATTGATTTTTCCTTGTATTAACAATATTCCAGAGTATGAAGCTCTTATAGTTGGCTTACGAGAAGCTTCATCCCTTAACATTAAACACTTAGAAATTTATGGAGATTTGCAATTCATTGTAGAATAGATTAATGAAGGTTATCAGACTAAGAATGATAAAATGACACAATATAGAGATTTGGCTCTTGATGTTCTTTCACAATTCTCTTCTTATATGATTCAAAATTTACCTAGGAAAGATAATGGACATGCAGACACCATGGAAAGCATAGCTTCTTTGGTTTGTCTTGAGAATAATGCTAAAAACTTTTAATTTACTATACAAACTCTTAAAAACCCTACAATTTCTAATAAGGTTACCTTTGATTGTTTCAATTTGCATTTGGATGAATGGTATTTTATTTTTCCTTAATTAGCAACAAGGAACATGCGTAATCATATTAGGAAGCTTGTAGTGTGTTACATCATCTTAGGAGATACCCCTTACAAACACTCTTATGATGGTTTGCTATTAAGATGTCTTGGTAGAATCAAAATTCCAGTAACTTTGGCATAAGCTCATTCTGGTTCTTGTGGGGGACATTTTGGTGGAAAGTATTTAGTTAATAAACTTCTTAGAATGGGTTATTATTGGCAAACAATGGAACATGATTCTTTCATGTTTTTTAAGAAGTGTCCTCAATGTCAACAACATAGTAATTTGATTCATGCTTCTACTCATGAGCTTCGTAATCAAGTTTCTCCATGGCCTTTTAGTATTCGGGGTTTTGATCTTATTGGAAAAATCTCACCAACTTCTTCTCAAGGACATACATACATCATGATAGCTACAGATTACTTCACAAAGTGGGTGGAAGCTGGTCCTCTTTGTTCAACTACTACAAATTTTATTTGTGATTTCATCCTTAACAATATTATAACACAATTTGGTATTCCTTTGACAATAGTTTCGGATAATGGTACCTCTTTTAAGAACAAAGAAGTCATGGAATTCTTGGAGAAATATCAAATTCAACATAGATTTGTGACTCCTTATTATCCTCAATCTAATGGTCAAGCTAAAGCATCAAATAAAGTCATTGAACAAATTTTGAGGAAAATAGTTAATAAGCATGCAAAGATTGGCATACCCAAATTACCTATGCCTCATGGGCTTATAGGACTAGTGTTCATATTGCCAAGGGTACTTCTCCTTATAATATTGTCTATGGTACTGATGCTATTATGCCTTTGGAATTGGAAATACCTTCTTTACATATTTCATTTCATGGGATAATCGACAAAGATACATTTCGAGAACAACAATTACAAGAATTAGAAATGTTGTATGAACAATGAATAAATACTTTGGAACATATTAAGGCTTATCATAAATCACTTTAGAAGTAGTATAATCATAAGGTAATTAAATGATCATTTTCAATGGGTGATTTAGTATTATATGAGAATCAAAGAAATGTGAATGCTTTACCTGGTGAAAAAGGAAAGTTTAGCCCTAATTGGCTTGGACCTTTTGTTGTAATTGAGGATTTTGGTTCAGGTGCTTATAAAATTGTTGATATGGATGGTGTTTCTTTTAAGGAACCTATCAATATTATGCATCTCAAATGTTATTATCCCTAATTTATCTTTATTTCCTTGTGTATTTATGTATTCCTTATAAAATAATTATGTTTGTTTTATAGATTATGTGGTTTTAGCAAATTATATTTGAATACATTTATGCATGTTCTTTCTTTCTGTTAAGTTTTATGTTATTAATGAAAATATAGTAATCAATCACAGAACTAACTAGCAAAGAGATTTTTTCATTTATAAATTCTTTTGAGTTTTGATACATAAGTGGCACAAGGCCCTATCTATCACTTTGTCTATCTCTATTCTCTAATGGTTGATGACTCCCAGATCTCTCTGATCTATGATGAGAAGATATGGATCTCTGTTCAGTAGTTCATGAGTGGCTCCTTGATATGATCATCTCATACATGCACTCATGTGCTCTTTGTAAGTTATCCATCAGCCTCTCTTCTCTCTCTCTGCATGACCTCATCTCTTGTTGTACACATGCAAAGATATCGACATGCCTACTGGGATCTCTATGACCAATGGGAAACTATCGTTGGCTAGCTGGTAGTCAATAGGGAAAACATTTATCCTTCAGAACCTCAGATACATAACTCCTCCACTCCGCCACGCTAGCTATAGAATAGAAATAAATTTATCTTTTAGTACTATTTTCTTCATAAATTAAGTTAAATTTTCAAATCAAATGCATCTTTTCTACCTGGATCTCCCTCCTAGGTGTCACTGAAGGATCTGGATGGTGGGGGCATGGAGTGACTACTCTCTCCATGCTCACTGTATCTAGGTATCATAGGTGGTGTCTCTGTATGGGCGCGTGGAGGTCATCATGATCTCAGTGGTGATGTGTGAAAAACATGCACATCCGCACTGGTACTATTAGCTGTGGGCATCTCCTTTGCTCTCTCATCTTCTCTATCCTCTACCCTCTCTTCCTCCATGGGGTCTCCCTCAGAGATGGGCTCCTCCTCATCTTTTTGATCATCATCCTCCTCTGCTATGCCACTATCATGGTGTGTCCTCTCTGAAAGGCCTGGATCACTTGTTGGATAGTCATCAGGGAAGATGGGGTGGGTTCCCTTCAAAATCCAATATCTGATGTAGTCTCTGTTGATGCCTGAATAGGCCACATCCAAGGCTACCTTGATATCCTTTGTCTCATCTATATCACTATCTATAATGTCTACTATTGATGTCCAATGTATAGCATCGGGTCTTTGATAATACCTTGTTAGATGTGTGTACTGAGGTACTACTCTAGGGACCCCTTGTATAAGACTGAACTGTCTCATCACTCGATCATATTAGGATGGCATCACTATGTGACTCTGATGACCCTCTAGCATCTTGTGTTGCTATGAGTGCCTCATCTAGTGTCACGTATCTGGCCACTCTGTCATGTGGCAATAGGGTCTCCATATCACATTAGTGCCAGACATATCTCAATGGATATGAAAACCTCTTGGTGTGCTAGCATCTACCATCACAAAAACACCCTGTGGTTATGTACATGTGAAGTGCTCAAACAACCAAATCTGAAAAAGTGTGCATACCATGAGACTTTGTCATTGATATCTCACCAATTAATATATCTCATGGTATAAGTGGGTTATCATGTTGTAGCCCCATGCAAAGATAGTCCTATCACTCTCCATCCTGTGTATGAGATGGATGAAAGGTGCTGAAAAGACTGTACCCTTTGTGTTGGGTACTACAACCAAGGAAAGTATACATAGCATCACCCTTCATACCAAGGGTGTCAGGCCTGCCAGTATGACTGATAGAGTGATCTGATCTTCTCAGGTTCACATCTATAGAGCCCATCCTAAGAAATACCATGTATCTATGTGGATATCCTCAAGACTCCACTGTATTCTCAGTCTAACAGGCTCTCCTAAGACCAGAAGTCACTGGATCTTGTATACATCCTCTAGTACCACTATGATCTCACCTAAGGGAAGATGAAAGGAACATGTGTCCTCATCCCACCTCTCTATAAGAGCCAATAACACAGATCAGTGGAGTCTCATCTAGGGTAGGAATTTTTCCCAGTATAGTCCTACGTCTCTCAATAATTGTATATCATCCCCACTCAACTTGGACAACATCTCTCTGATAACTAGAAGTGGCCCTCCAAAGGGGTGCTCTCGGAGATGAACCAAGTCCTATAAGTGCAAAAAGACATCATATCAGCACTCTAGATACACAAAAATATAAATCCAACTTGACTAGGTCAAGGTCGACCTCAGTTAGGTCAGGGTCAACCTTCCTAGGTCAAGGTTGACTTTCATAGGTCAAGGTTGACCTTTTTGGGTCAAGGTCGACCTCATCCCAGAATAGGTGTTGATCTTCCAGTTCATGTCAACCTTTAAGGGTCAAGGTCAACATAACTAGGTCAGGGTCGACCTTACCTATAAAAGAAAGAATTTGAGAAGTACAAAAATGAACAACAGTAAACTCACCTTGGGAAGCGGTTGTTCGGTAGCCAGGCACTATCTCTAGAGCTCCATACATGTCACTTGAAGTTCTTCTCTGCTCGGCATTCTACTTTCTCTCTATGAATTTGAAAATGATAAGAATAAGTAGGTATGAGTTCTCTTCCCATATTTATAGTTCAAGATTAGGGTTTTTTTAAGGGTTTGTTAGGGTTTATTTATGTTAAATTCAAATTTCACTTCATATGCATTTAGATAGACATTCACTCTTTTCATCATAACTTGAGTTTGGTAACTCCATTTTTAGTGCCGTTAGTGGTGTTGGAATTGTGATTCAGATAACTAACCCCTTGAATTAGTTTAGGAAGGATAGGAATCATTATAACTAGTTTAGGAAAGGGATTTTTCAACACATTGCATATCCAGTGTATAGGGCTATCCTTATCACCCTGTTTCACCATTCAGAAGTAGAAAGCCGAAACGGGGGGGCATAAGGGTCTCTATGCACTTCTCAATTTCATTTTAGTAAGTCTTAGGTGATTTATGGTTTTTCATTAGCATTTTGTGCTATAGGTTCCATGTACTAACGATTTTTTTGTAGGATCTCTACACCGAGGACTTGGATATATCCTTTTTATTTACTATGATATTTTCTTACTTTAGCTTTTATATTCATGTAGTGTCACATATAAGCTAAAGTGGGGGCTAAATGTATCATCTTAAAATGGAATAACTTCCATTTTGGTAGGTTTAGCACCCTCATTTAGTGCATTTTCATGATAGATTTGCATTTAGGATGCATTTGCACTTAATTCTTCATTTCTAGGTGAAATTAAGGTTAGGATCCCGAGGATTCTCCTTAATTTCCTTCATTATGGATCTATTTTATAGGTAGGATCTATGTATTGGTCCTCCTATCATTTATCAGATCTCTTCTAGGACTTTGTGCCCTTTTCCAGTACTATGTCCATTTTCTCATCATTCCAAGTATTTGGTTGACCCAGAACTTTCTTGTTTTCAATATTGACTAGGCCTCAAAATTTGGGTTAGGGTCAAGGTCAACCCTAACCTAGGTCAGGGTGGAGGTTGACCTTGACCTAGGTCAGGGTTGAGGTCAACTTTGACCCTTGTCGGGTTTTGGTCCCCATTTTCAAATTTTGATCATAGCGGGTCCCGAAATTAAAAGCGGGCCTCAGGATCTGTATGTGGAAGGGTTTTAATTTAAAATTCATTTAATTATTTTCCCTCCTTAGTTGGTTATTGTGTGCTATAATTGTGTCACACTTCTATGGATCATTACATGCAAGGAAACTCAAGAATGAGCCCTCACAAATCGATCCATAGCTCCCTAGGCATGGAGTGCAAGGGTTTTTAAGAATGCTCTCAGCTAGAGCTATTAAGCCTATAACCTTGCTAGTAAACCATACAATGGGAGATTCAATGAAGACAAGGGAAAGAATGCCAATATCCTCAAGAATCAAGAATGAAATGCAATGCAAGCTAGATTAAGAATGGAAATGCAAGCTAAACTATGGAAAGAAATATGCAAGTGTTACAACCCAAGCTAATTAATCTATGTGAGCTAATCTAGAGCATAAAAATGAAGCTAATCTAAGAGAGCATAAATATGAAGCTAAGCTAAGAATGAAAGAATGAGATGTAGAATGAAAGAATGAGATGTAGATGCTAAGAATGCTCCAAATCTTCAAAAGCTCCAAAGTGACCTAGAAAACCTGCAGCATAAAGTTAGCATAAAAAGTTGGGGATCTAGAATGAAGAAGAGAGCTCTTCTTTTATAGGAGGTGAAAAATCAATGGACCATGGAGATTAAGAGGCAAAAGATTTAATCAATGGTGGAGCTTGAAAGAGGAGCAATCCATGTGCACAAATATCCTCCAATGAGAAAATAGGAGTTGACTTTTGTGTCCCTATGAGACAAAAAGTGTTTTTTCTCTTTTTATAAAGTAAGAATAATGCTTTATTTGTGCAACTTAGGATAAGAGGAAAAGTGGGGGCTTTTTATTTATTAAAAGGGGAGGAAATATTCCTTTTAAATAAATAAAGACTTAGGATAAGATGGTTAGCCCATAGAAAATAATCGAATAAATGATAGAGCTAGGATTTGATCAAGAATAAACAATTGATGATTTAGCAAAAGGGGCTAATAGTCTAGGTGACCATTTTTAGGTGTATACATTTGCCCCTCTTTGACTAATGTGTGATCGATCTAGGAACACATGTAGTCAAAGAATGAAGTTGAAATGTGAGATCAATTTGGGATCACAAAGCAACTCAGATCAGCCAAGAAAGCAAGAGATAGCCAAGAAGGCAAGCAAATAGCGATTTGACTCCAAAGAATGAAGTGTAGAGAGATAGAAAATCCTGCATGGTCAGCCTGGTAGCGACAGTACTGAACACTTAGGAAAGAGATAGCCAATAAGATATGATATGTCTGCCCCCTCAGGATCGAAAGTGAAATCCAAGTAGAGGGAAAGCAGAAGCAAGAGCAGCATGATCAAATCACTAGAAATCATAATCGAAGAAAGAGAATAGAATAACCATCGAGCAGTGAAGATATGCCCCACACATGGGACCCGGGGCACGAACCAAGTGGTCCCTCAACCCGTAAACACTGCGGAGGGGGAGAATTGGAACTTGGGATTTGAAAGTGAATGAAAGACTAGAAGTTTGAAAGAGATGGGGATGAAGAGGTGAAGAATTCCCCAACAAAGATTGAAGGATCGGGCCTCAAAAGGTCAGCCAACTGCGTGAAAGAGGGGGAAAAGGTGATTTGGATGATCAAGGTGAACTTGGATTTTGGTTTCGATCCCGAAATGAAAGGAAAATGATGTAATATGAAAGACAAGAAGTGAAAGACATGATCAAGAAGAAGCGAAAGGTGAGCGCAGTTGATTAACAAGTCCACATAAGATGAAAAGGAGAGCTCTCTCCATATGCAAGATGCAAAACTAAACTAACATGAACTTAAGAATGCAAGCTACATGAAAAGTGGTTTACTTGCAAGGTCACAAAGCCAATAGACATCTAATATTCATCATTGAGCATTATTGGTAGCGTCACAAGATCATACAATACACACTAGCATAACTATGTGGATCTGAATAATGAGATTACCTAAGTTTGATATAGCAAGATTATGCTCGCATCGAGACACAAGAAAGTCAAGATGACTAGAAGCATGCACTCGCGAAACAGTCAAGGATAATACCTTGTAGGTCCATAGTGTCAAGTAAGACCAGCATAAATGCTCATGACAGTGAGGACCAACAAAATATACCCACAAGCAAATAAAGAAATAAAACATGTTCTCATACCCTCAGTCTTCTAGCTATGCATCATCGAAAACTTCGCAGGGAGAGACCACTTAGCAAAGAAATCATCATAGACAGTACGCAAAGAAATAAAGTCAAACAAATCTCAGTGAGTCAAGTGTGTGTGTGTAGGTCATAGAGTCAAACTTTGAGTATCACATCTGCCAGTGAGAAATATTACATCATTCAGACTGCGGGTAGGACATCTGATAAGTGTTGAGAAACACTCGATGCAAGGGGAAGTGTTGAAAAACATAGTTGGGTTGGTGTTGAAAAACACCATTTGTGAGGTGCCTAAGAAACCCAGACACACAAAGAGACCCAAGATAAGCTTAAAACAACGTATGCCCCCTAGACTAAGACAAGAGTCAATTCCAGGCTAGGAGAGGCAAAGCGAGAAGTGGAGCGAAGGAGCACCACACAAGACTGATAGACATAGGTGCAGAGGGTCTCAAGTAGCACCTATTTCTAGGTTTTCACCACTTGATAGATTTATTGCAATTTTTTCAGGACTTTTTATAATTTTTTTGTATTTTTGCTACCAAGGCACCTATTTCCAGGTTTTCACCAAGGCACTTTTTCAAATTTTTTTGAATTTTTGAATTTTTTTGATTTTTTGAAAACTTTTTATGCTTTTTAGGATTTTTTCAGCATCATATATGAATTTTTTTGGTATTTTTTCAAGATCATAAAATATGTACAAAGGATGCCCCAGACAAAAATGGGCATCAAGAATCTGCTTCCTCTGATGTAGAGAACTAATAGGCCCCAGGCCCAAATGCTGCAACTGTGACAATAGGAGGTCTCAACCAGTTTGACCAATAATAACCAGCCCTAAGCAATGTCTGAGCTAGCGGAGGATCGTTAGAATGTGATCCACATATGCCATCGTGGATTTCAGCTAGCACTTTTTCTAACTCCTCTATTTCTAGACACTTAAGGAGAGTTCCGTCTAGACCCTTCCTATACAAGTCACCAGAGACAAAGGCAAAGTGTAAGGGATGGCGGAAGGAATGGCGTGGTGGATTTGCAAGAGGAATATGAGGTGGAAGATATGAAAAGATGGTAGGATTGTAAGATTTGTAAGCATGATAGCGTAATTCATCCACCAGGAACTTGAAGCGAAATTTATGCTTTTTCATTTGTAAGATGGATGTTGAAGTAACCAAGGCATTACCAACTTTGTTCTTAGCTCTAGGAATGGGCTGAAGTGTAACAGATATGAGATCATGCTTGAAGTAGTGCACCATTTTTTTGTAGAGAATCAACTTGTCATCTTTTATTTGATAATCAATATTTTTGAGCAGATTTTTATTTTTACTTTTCTTAGGTTCGGATACCGCCACAAGTGGTTTTCACCATCCGACCATTACTCTTTTCTTTTGACATGATGACTGTGATACTTGATTGTTGATTCAATCTTTTTTGGGGCTAGTTCGCTGGTGGAAGAAGTAACAGGTGTTGATGCAAGATGAAATGAAGTGACTGGTTCAATAGCATTTATGCGAGGGGTGTCATCTCTGGTAACAAGAGAGGTTGAGCCTATAGGGTAAGCTCCAAAAGTAGCTAGATCTAGACTTGTCATAGAAGAACCAGCGTGGTCCACTAAGGCAATACGAGGAACAAACCCATCAGACCCCACACAAGACCCATCAACCACATCAGGATGGTTACTACAAGAATGAACCATATCAACATCCATATCATTAGTAGATATACATTTTTCTCACCAAAGAAGTGAAGTAGAGGGAAGATCATCTCCCATTTGAACCATAGTGTGTAGTGGTGACTCATCTGTATCTGTGTTTGAATTACTGAGCATGGGAGTATTTCTAGAATCCTCTCTATAGATCCACTCTTGAATAGCTTGTTCTTCTCTTTCTGCTTCTAAAGGAATGAATGAAGGAACAAAAGTATCAAAGATCACCATAGCAGAAGTGGAAGGCTTCATGTGATCAGAAGGTCTCCCATATGACCTAGGAGAAACAGGTATAGAAGCAAAGGAACCCAGTGTATATTCACCCATACCAAGGCTCATCATCTTAAGTGATTTCTCAGCAACAGCTAGAGACATACTAGGATCAACAAAAGGTTCATTATGAGGAACAAATTTTTCAGTAGCAGCAAGAGCATTGATAGCAATAGTATGGTCTCCAGGAATCACAACCTCAGTGCCATTGTATGGAAATTTGACACATTGATGATAAGTGGAAGGAACAGCTTGCATGTCATGGATCCAAGGACGACCCAAAAGAATGTTATATGCAAGTGGGATGTCCAATACTTGGAAGCTAATATCTTTCGTGACAGGGCCCACTCAGACAGGCAGTGTGACAAGACCTTTGGAAGATCTTTCCACTTCATCGTAAGCTTTTATAGTAATCTTCTTTTTAGAATCCACAGCAAATTCTGACAAACCCAATTGTTGTATGACATTGAAAGAAACAATATTTAACCCTGCACCATTGTCTATCAGGACTCGGTGGACTCGGGTATTGTAGACTAGAACTTCAATGTGTAAAGCTAGATTATGTGGGTGAGCAATAGATATGTCATCTTCTGCAGAAAAGGAGAGAGATAGCGGAGATGAAATGTGGTTGACCATAGCCTGAAATTGATCTGGATCAATGTCATTGGGAACACGTGTTGTACGTAGGGCCTCATCAAGAATCTCTCTATGTGAAGAGGATAACCGAAGCAACTCAAGGATAGATATCTGTGCTGGTGTCTTTTGCAAATGTTGGACAAGATCATAGCTAGGGGTGGCTGAAGGAGCCACTTGTTTGGAAGGCAAAGCTTGCTTGGGATCTTGCGCAATTTTAAGGACAATCTTGGCTTGCCCCTTAGTAACAGCATTCAATGTCTCACTTCGAGAAGATGAACTACCATGTGTTTGCAAGACTAACTTTGGCTTACCATGATTGGTGTTATTATCATCTTGAGACCTCATCATTAGAACTCTCTCAACGGGCTCTACCATGTTAATCACAAGCGTATTAGAAGGATACGTGTAATTGATCTTTGCATCATGATTCTTCTTATGTGTTTGAGAGGTTTCCCCCTTATCATGCTTAGGTAGAGGATCTTTGAAAGCTGTGTGATCAAAATTTTTAGTTAAGCCATCAGTGGAGATTGTGCCGTTCTTAATAAGATCCTGAATATCATCCTTAAGCCTAAAATAATTATCTGTTGGATGTCCCTTGTTTCTATGATAATGGCAGTAATGATCCTCTCTCCACCAATCAGGCTTATTTATCAGATCCCAGTTACCAGGTTTATCAGGAAGCGTAAGATATCCATTGTCAACCAAAGTCTTAAGGATCACATCGTAAGGTTCTACCAACTTGGTATAGACTCGCTTTCGAAATGACTTCTTAGGCTTATCTGCATATTGAGGTTTAAGAGAATTGTGAGTGTTGCTAGCTTCTTGTTGTTTTGCTGCATAGATAGCATTGGAAAGATTGAAAGCAGGCTCTTTAACTTTATAAGCGTCAACAACCCCATCATTAACAACATACTTGTTCTTATTCCAAGGTTTGTTCTTGTCTTTACCATTGCCTTTAGCATCTTTATTAATAACAATATCCCCTTTTCTTATAGCTACATCCTCAATCTGATATGCACTTTCAACCATGTCATGGAAGGAGGAGAACAGTTGCTTCCTTAGATCATAAAATAGCTCAGGCACAAGTGTGTTGATGAAAATGTCAATCTTTTCTCTTTCGGGCAGCTGACAAGGATATCGAGAATACAATGACCTCCAACGTTGTAAGTAAGTTGCAAATGGCTCACCTTGATGTTGTCTTAGATTACCGAGATCTATCACAGTGATAGGTTGTTGGATGTTGTAAGAGTACTGCTGGGTAAATCGCTGAGCTAACTCATCAAAAGTCTTAAGAGGTGGTGTCAATTTCGCAAACCATTCCAAAGCTTGGCCTCTTAAGCTTCGAGGGAATAAGCATAGAAGATATGTGTCTTCATGAAGAAAGTCCATACTAAGAGCATAAAAGTAACGTACATGATCATGGGGATCACCATTTCCATCATACTTGTCATATTTGGGAACCTCAATATCCCTAGGAAATGGGACCATGTATAGATTTTTATCAAAAGGAAGAGCACAAATTGATTCTACAAAAGAGACCTTTGGAGGCTCTCTTTCTATTGCCATTTGGGTAAGGTGTTGATTTGTCCAACGCAGTTCTTCCTGAAGGACTTCCAATTCAGTTGGTACTCTTTGTTGGACAATTTGTCTAACATCATAGCCAGGAGGAAGCTTGTATCCTCTAGAAGTCATATATTGAAAATATTGATCGCCATTATGCTCTAAAAGCTTATGCATCATTCGTTGGAAATCCACATCTTGTTCACATCTCATAAGACCCTCACTAGAAATCTCATCATTAGCCTCTGCCTCATGTTGAGAGGGAGGAGGTCTAGGTGGTGAAGAAGGCATAGCAAAAGTTGGCCTTGGAGGAGATCTTGGTGGCGTGTTGTTGTCATTGTTGCCATTGTTAAAAAGAGGTCTATGCTCATGATTACTAGTCGCAGGTTGCTCATGAAATGTCCCTCTATTAGCCATGCGCCTAGTAGCATCCATCCTTTGTTGATTGTGTTCTTTGTCTAAGCGAGCTTGATTATCCTTACGCTCAAAGTGTTCTTGCAAGAGTTGAAACTTTTCTTGTTCAGTCAAAGTGAGTGAGACACTGTCTGTGTTTTTGGGGGTCTTGAATGCGGAAAATAAGAAACCTCCTTTATACCACGATGTAGCCTTAGAATTCTCAGATTGGTCAGAACTAAAACTTTTGTTGCTAATGGGTGCTTTTGAACATCTAGTTGGAGAAGGTAACTGTGTATAATTGAATGGAGGATGACCCTCCTGCTCAAATTGAGACCGAGTTGTAACCAGCATGAAAAGAGATGTTGGTTGACTAATAGAATGAGACAAAGTTTCTTAGATTTGAGATAAGAAAAGCTAATAAAGATCACTTGTCAAAGTAGAACAATAGAGAGATGGCTCGTCAAAAGTGCTCAAGCACTTACAGCAATCAATTGACTAAAGCCGAGCAACGAGCAAGAACCTCAATAAGCAAGTAGCTAGAGAGGTAACCGTGATGCGACAAGTGATCAAGAGTAGCATTCATTAAATTCAAACCCAATAGTTTTAGCTCATTTGTTTCAGTCTAGAACAAATCTAAGCATGTAAGTAACAAACCAGTTTCAAGTAAGAACAGAAAAGGACACTGTACAGCAGGTTAAAGTGCAAGTTTAGCAACTCCGAATTGTAGCAATGACAGGACAGTAGAAATGACTCAAGATTCTTGGTTGAGGGTATGCAAGGATACTTCAATATCATATGACTCTTGACCAGTGAACGTGAAAAACTTAGTTTTGAAGCGCTTTGACTAAATTTGTAGATTGAACAGTGCAATTTCTTAGTTTGACAAGTAGTAGCAATAGATAAAAGACAGGTTTGCAAACAGTATGGGATCAAACATGTCATAGAACACTTGAAACAAGGGCAAAAGCAACCTTTCCAAGACAAGCACTTGTGATATCAAAATAGAGAACCTTATGAATGCTACCGTTTGTTTGAATGTTGAGAACGTTTACATTGGTATAGCACAATCGAAGACAATTCAAGCAATTACTACCTAGAAGGACAAGGCTCATTACTTAACAACTTGGCCCACAACTTGATGCTCCCTTGCCTCACACCAAGTGGTTTCCCACAAGAGATATTGGCGTTGTCATGGAAGTGTCAAAAACACAACCAAAGGAACACATATGGTGAGTGTCTTGGGGTGATCCGGGTAAGTCCACTTGGATCAATCCTTGCACCAAGAAGCTAAGCGGCTAAAATAGGGTGGCCCCTATCTAATGGTTCATAGTAAGGGTTTCCGTTCATAGCACCCCTCTTGCTCCTCATAAAGGACTAGGACCTCACGGCCTCAAGAGTACCTTAAGCATTCTTGCTTAATGCTTTCCTCATGGTCACAATCCCACAAGTTACTCACATCAAGCGAAGATAAGT
Source organism: Chamaecyparis obtusa (assembly GCA_027943335.1). Lineage (NCBI taxonomy): Eukaryota > Viridiplantae > Streptophyta > Pinopsida > Cupressales > Cupressaceae > Chamaecyparis > Chamaecyparis obtusa. Next base: position 278,676 of record BSBK01002497.1, read on the forward strand.
ACTATGTCTACCAAGGTTTTGTGTCCTCGATAGCCTTGAGATTATAGTGAGTTGGAATCACTCGCCACCAAGGAAAATGATGACAAGGTTGTCCCCACTTGGGTCGTTCCTCTTGATTGCTCAAGAGCAGGCCCGCTAAAGGATCCTAACCTAAACAAAGAGTGAATTAATTCTTGAGGTTCAAGGTTTTTGATTCACCACAAGGGTGAAGAGCATACTCCCCTATCTCAAAACTTCTCCCAAACACACCAAACAAGATCCAATTACCCCTTTGCTTCCAAAACCTCAAGATGGGTCAAGATTTTCTGATTCACCTAAAGGTGAAGAGCATACTTCTCCTACCACCCCAAGATTCCTTTCACAAAGTATTAAGTGCCTAATGAAACAACTAGTATATGCCGCACTTAATAAAGAAAGAAATTAAACAAGCACTTGATTTGGTTTTTATGCTTAGGGCAGCCCTACAAAAACCATTAGTAGCCCTAGCCCTCTTTGACATGCGATTTTAGCAAATTTCAAGCAAGAAGCACCTACAACCACAACTTGTTAGACCAACAAGAGTTAGGAGAATCAAAATCCAAAATCTAGCAATGATTAGTACATGAAAAAAAAAATCAGATAATGTGCAAAAATAACTGATCAAATGATAAAATCTAAAAATGAAACCATCATGGTTGGATTGGGCTCGAAAAGACCTTTCCAACGATATATCACACTTAAACTTTTGATACCATTTGCAAAATTTCAAAAAAAATGGGCAAACTTTTGACGAAATTCTGAGACAAAAAATGATATATCACACTTAAACTTTTGATCGCGCGATATTCTGAGACAAAAAACCAGAGAACAAAAATTACGCTAAAAACTTGCCGAAAAAGTGACGAAAAATGACGAAAATGCAGAATTTAAAAGACAAAGTCTATCTACTCTGCCCCACGGTGGGCACCAAAAATGTGTGCTATAATTGTGTCACACTTCTATGGATCATTACATGCAAGGAAACTCAAGAATGAGCCCTCACAAATCGATCCATAGCTCCCTAGGCATGGAGTGCAAGGGTTTTTAAGAATGCTCTCAGCTAGAGCTATTAAGCCTATAACCTTGCTAGTAAACCATACAATGGGAGATTCAATGAAGACAAGGGAAAGAATGCCAATATCCTCAAGAATCAAGAATGAAATGCAATGCAAGCTAGATTAAGAATGGAAATGCAAGCTAAACTATGGAAAGAAATATGCAAGTGTTACAACCCAAGCTAATTAATCTATGTGAGCTAATCTAGAGCATAGAAATGAAGCTAATCTAAGAGAGCATAAATATGAAGCTAAGCTAAGAATGCAAGAATGAGATGTAGATGCTAAGAATGCTCCAAATCTTCAAAAGCTCCAAAGTGACCTAGAAAACCTGCAGCATAAAGTTAGCATAAAAAGTTGGGGATCTAGAATGAAGAAGAGAGCTCTTCTTTTATAGGAGGTGAAAAATCAATGGACCATGGAGATTAAGAGGAAAAATATTTAATCAACGGTGGAGCTTGAAAGAGGAGCAATCCATGTGCACAAATATCCTCCAATGAGAAAATAGGAGTTGACTTTTGTGTCCATATGAGACAAAAAGTGTTTTTTCTATTTTTATAAAGTAAGAATAATGCTTTATTTGTGCAACTTAGGATAAGAGGAAAAGTGGGGGCTTTTTATTTATTAAAAGGGGAGGAAATATTCCTTTTAAATAAATAAAGACTTAGGATAAGATGGTTAGCCCATAGAAAATAATCGAATAAATGATAGAGCTAGGATTTGATCAAGAATAAACAATTGATGATTTAGCAAAAGGGGCTAATAGTCTAGGTGACCATTTTTAGGTGTATACAGTTATTATGATTGGACCATAATTTGAGGTGAAATTTGAATTAAGGGCCCTCACATTGCTCGAGGAGCCTTACCTTGAAATCTCTATATAAGCACTCTCTTTTGCCTTCATTTTTCCATCAAGTGAAAGAAAATTACACATCAAGTAGCAAGCAAGATGTTATGAGGAGATGATGATGCAAGATTACAAGAGGATGATATAGAAGATCAAGATATTGTTGATGCATTGATGCAAGCAAGCATTTGTGACAAGCTATTGTGTACATTCATTTGGAGCAAGATAGATTCCTTCTTCCTTGATCCACACTTTTCAACATTCAAGCATTCAAAAGGTACAATCATGGGGTACAAAATTATGGATTGTGAGTTTGGTAGGAGTACCTTATCCTTGGGGGCTTGGTATGCTTTCTTTATCATATTCAAATCTATGCATTTCTCTCTCATTTCAATTCATGCTAGGGTTTCAATCTAGAAGATTAGATCTTGGGATTGCACATTCAAGGCTTTTCCTATGAGCAACACACACACACACACACATTCTATTACATTCGACTATTTGTGGAGGTGGAGATCACAAAAATAGGGGTTTGAATAAGGAAAAACCCTATATAGCCACCCCAAAACACCATTTTCAGATATCTACAGTAGTTGTTTCGGGAGTTGTAGAGCAAATCTGAGTACCCTTTTCAGCCAACTTCTGAGATCTGTGAACAGAATTTCCGTCGGAGCAGTGCAGGTCAAGGTCGACATAAAGGGGTCAAGATCGACCTTTACCGGGGTCAAGGTTGACCTTTCTCAGAAAAGAAAAAGAATTAGGGGTTTTCTCTATCTTTGTGTTTCTGTTCCAGATCCAGTTGCAGAATTTCCTAAAACTCAGTACAGACACCAGAAAATAGGTATTTTTAGATCAGCTATATTATCAGATATGTATTTCATCTTATCTAATTTTAGTATTCTTGACAAGTATTTCCAAATTTACATTACTTATCATTTCAATTTATATGTTTGGTGGTAAATATTGGTTTAGGGTCTCTATTAGGTGCATTATTCAAAACCGTACCTATCCCTCACATTTTTCCACCTTACAATACCCAAAACTCAAAGATTTACTCTATCAGCTTCCACTGCCACTGCCACTGTCCAGTAACCAGTCTTCACTAAATATTCTGTAACTAAACCAATACGCAATATTATATCATGTGATATTAGATATAAGATCACAACACCTTCCTGTACATACAACTAACTTCACACATTTTGAAACATCGGTACAGTATCCGTACACTGTAATAATCAACATGTTCTCTTCATAGAAACATATGTTGACATCAGTGAAAAAACATGAATGACAATGAAAGTAATTCCAACATCACTCAACATAGTGATTAAACATATTAAATGTATCCAACAATCTCCCCAATACATTAGAAATATCCAACAATATTCGTTGTATATCAATATCAATTCATTATTTAACCTTGAGAAAATATTCATTGTATATCAATGGTAAAATAGTATTGTTCCCAACAGTAGGAATAGTGTCATGTCACTGGTTAAAGTATAACCACTGGTTGGTGCTCTTCCAATGGTTATGACTGGTATCAAATAGATATACACTATGAAATATCAGTGTGGTCAATACATAAACATTGAAAACCTAAAAATCTTTAGCAAAACCAAAAAATCATAGAAATTTATACTATAATGTGCATATAGATCTTACCACTCTTATATCTAGGGGATCAGTAAAATATTTTTCTTTAAGTGCTTCCCCTAAGTCCAAAATATACTTAGTTTGAAGAAGAATCCTATGTACCAAAGGAAGGTGAATTTCATTTAGATGACTTGACCTCTTCCCATTTCTCTCCTACCTTCCTCCAAATCTTCTTCATCTGTCGACCAACTTCCTCAACATCGACAATTTTATTTCACTTCATATCTTCTGACCAATTGGGTGACTGATTCCTAAACTGAAAATCTCTTGCAAGGTGACCAATCTTATGACATAGAAAACATGCCATATCGGTTGACCTCCAAGTTCCAACACTTTCTCTCTTTGTTCTCATTCTGCAATTCACATCTAGATGACCATAGTTACCACATACTAAACATCTGACATTAAATTTCCTTTCCCTTTTATAAGGATTTACTGATTTGACTGGAGACCCAACAACATACATTTTGGACTTTCAATCCTTAGCTTTATGTCCATATTTTTTACATGCATAACAATATCCATCAAATCTACCATCACTAGATCTACTACTTGATCTAGATATACACTCATAAGTAGTATGACCATACTTATGATAGTTACAAAAATAACCATCAAAATAATATGGTTTATTCACTGGTTTTCTCCTACACACATTTGTAGTATGATCAAGATTTCCATAGTTATAACAAGTAGGTCTGTTAGGTTTCTTACCTGAATTTCTTGGATCTACCTTCTAATCTATTTGTGGCTCCCTAGGTTTAGATTTGGATGACTCGCTTATTTCAAATGTTTGTTAACCTATGTAACCAAGAGTGGTTGGGTCTCTATGTCCTCTTTTTCTCTTTAATTTCTCATCAATATTTTGTATTATGTCATTATATTGCTTCAACTTTTCATCTGCTTCTTTCTCATTTTACAATTCCTTCTTTAATTTTTCATTCTCCTCTCTAATCCTTTCATTTTCTCTTAGAATCTACTGGTTCTTCTCATTTGTTTCATGAAGGTGCTCATGCATGATAGCATTCTCTTTAGATATCCTGAATAATTGTTCCTCCCTTTCCTTTAATGCATCCACAAAAAATTTATTTTCATCTTCAGCGACCTTCTTTGAATCATCAATTTTTATATTTCCTTCAAGGTCTTCACACATCCTGACAGACTGACTTTCAAGTTCTCTTTCTAGGTTTCAAACTTCTTATTTGAGTTTCTTGTTCTTATCCAGCAGATCTGTAATTGTTTCTTCATATTATTCAGACATACTACCTTCAAATAGTTGCTCAATGTAAGCCTGACTTTCACATAATTTTTTTTATAAGCTCTCCTTTTGGCAAGTGACTTCTTCATCTTTCCCTATAGCTCATTGATCATCATGTGTGCATTCTCAAGTTCCATCTCATACTTGTAATTATCCATGAATGTGGATCTTCCCTCAAGTTATTAGGCTTATCACTAAGAGGACCAAAGCTTTGATACCAATTGTTATAATTCTTAGGTACTGAGAGGGGGGGCATGAATCAATACAAACATATAACCTATTAATTCAACCACAAGTCTGAATTCCTTTAACAACAACTTCCAAATAGAAAAACATATAACTGATGCAATGACATAAAAGTAAATAACATCAAACATCTACACATGCATCACACATAACACACTAATTTTTTCTCATGGAAACCCTCGGTTAGAGGGAGAAAACCATAGTGGGGATGAAACCCACAAGTCCTTCACTGTAGTAAAAAGGTTTTCCCTATTAGGAGCTACAAATACCCTTTCTGAGGGTTCACCCTGTTAGGAGTTAAAGTCCACCCTATAGTGTACAACAAGTACAATATAGGACATGTTAAAGTCCATCCTATTAAGGGATTTTTCTTGCTGCCTATTAGGGAACAACAAGTAAGATCTAGATGTAGCACTGCTTTCCTATCAGATCCAATCTATTTCTCTTCTCTTTGTAACTTCTCTTTGATCTACCTCTACTCTAGATTCTGATCGCAACCATATCAAACATGAATTTCTCTTCATACCATCATCCAACAAAAAAATTTACAAGAGTTGAAGTACCCAATAAATACTCGACTTGCACTACCTTAATCTTCTTCAAAACTCAACCTTAAATATCCTCATTCAAATACTTCATGCCAAATCACATATCACGATATAAAAAACAATTTTCCTACACCAGGTCAATCCAATATAAGATTTACATGTGATAATTCCAAGAACAATAAAAACCTTTTGACTATCCCCAAAACATTCTGAAATCTTCCCTTCTTTCTTGCCTTGAGCATATAAATGAAAACTCATCAAATTCTTAATGTCTAAGACACAGCACCATACCAACTATATTAACCATAGTAACCATACTGGTCACCAATCAAAGGTCTACCACCAATAGCTCAAGAATGTAAGCTCTTCAACCTGTAACCTCTATTGTCACTAAAACACTTGCATATTGATCATCCAAATGAGTTGTGGTCACAATTTTGATGTCTTAAGAGTGTATCCATGCTATATCTAAGACCACTCCACATAATTCCTTCTCAAACATGATTGCTACCAAAATCTTCATCTATAGTTGTTCTTCATGTACACTACTCACTATACTTAGCTGATTTCTACTTACTGATCGACCACTGACCTAGTCATTTGATATGAGTAAGTTTGCATCAATGAAAACCAAAATAGAAATCACCTTTGACCACTCACCAAAATCATAATAATTCCAACAATCTCCCCCTTTGGCATTGATGGAAAACAAGTGAGTAAAAATATGTCTATCTCCCAAATTCATCTTGACACTAGTAAGAGAAAACAAACATAGACTCCTCCTAACACTATACTTCATAAAATCATATACATATATCTATAGATACATATTTTTACCTATCCTTACATATATCTCCCTTTTTTCAACAATGACAAAGGTTCACATTCTGCCAAATACATTTTTGAAGTTTTCCTTTGTTATCTTTGTTGGAAACTGCAGTTGAAGCAATTGTTGTATTGTCATTGATGTCAAACCTTAACTAGTAAGACTATTGCTATTTAAGAAAGTACTATATCTATTTGAGTGTTGCTAAGGGGATAGGCAAGGTTGGTAACAACAACACCTAAGGAAAGGTTGAGTTATCTTGATACTTCAATGAGTACTTGATTATGTGGCACAATGATAAGACAATGTATTGTTTATCTTAGTAAGAATGAAGACTAAAATGGTGGGCTTAACTGAGCATAAGTGAAGAAATATAGTTTAAGTCGAGTGTTGTTTGTGTCGACCGAGCTAGTGAATGATGAGTAAAAATAGTGTTGACCAAACACTAGTTAATTTTTGAGGAAGATAGTGTTAGCTGAGGGAACAGTTTATGTGGTGACCGAACTTTCTAGAGAAGACCGAGAAGTTGGACATAGCATTGACCAAGCGTCAGTATTTTGCATTTGTTGAAGAATTCAGATTTCCAGCCAACATCATTGAATTCTTGAATTATGTAAAACATGTTGACTTTATTTATTGATTGTATGAAAGCATTTAATGCACTGTAAAATGTTTTATTGTAAATCTTTAAGAGATTCAAGATATTTCAAAGATAAGCCAAAGAACATAATGTAGGATGGAATCAATGAATCTGACCTAACCCTAAGATCTACGAAGGAGATTAAGCGGCAAAAGATGTATTGACCTAATTTAGGTAGTATTAAGGAAACCTAAGCAAGAGGTTGAGTAGAGAGACGGAAAGAAGTGAATGCTGGAAGTATTGTTATTGACTGTCTATGTAGAAAAGGTTGAAGGAGAAGTGTTGTGATCACTTGAAGGGTTCCGAGCATATCAGTGATGGAGATGGAAAAGGTTCATAGTCAGTAAGCTAGCATATGTATACAGAATTGGATCTGATATTTGCAAAGTGAGTTGTATGTTTCTCAGATCAATATTACTACTACTTTCTAACCATTGTAATAGTCAAAATCCTTTTAACAAAGGTTGACCTAACAGTCATAGGTATAAATCCTTTGAACAAGGTTTCATTCTAATGGAGTGTATGTAAGTCCTATAACAAGGTGCACTTTTAACAGAGTGGTTGAAATCCTTTAACCGGATCACACCTGACAATGTGTTTGTAACCTTTGATAGGGTTGGCTTTTCACCAAGCTCACTTCAGAAGAGTGAACATAATAGTAACATGTTACAAAGTGGTTTTTCCCAAATTGGGTTTCTACTATAAATCCTGGTGTTGATACTTGTGTGAATGTTTTGGTTTGAACATTTATGTGTTTTACAAGTTAGATGCTATTGGATAAGTGGACTACACTGTTATATGTTTCTGTTATGCAATCAGTAATGACCGAGTAGGTGTTGGTTATTAGATCTGATTTGTTGAAGAGTTTAAAAGATTATTTTATACATCTAGACCTGAGAATAACTGATTCACCCCCCCCTCTCTGTTCTTCTAAATCATATTAACAATTGGTATCAAAGCTGTTGGTGCTTATAGAGAACAAGTTTGAAGGTACTTGAAGCAAATGATCAAGATGTATAAGAAGGAGGTACCTAAGCTGAATAAGGAAAACTTTCCTATATGGAAAAGTTTGATGAAGCTGCATCTGGCTGGTATCAGTGATTCTGCTAAGTATTACATTGAACATGACTATGTCACACCTGTTGCACCTCTGACTGCCAAGGAAATGAAAGCTAAACAAGAGCACAACCAAGCAATGTTGGAGATTGCGTCTACCCTAAGTTATCCATAATTGAAGACATCAAAGATTGTAGTACCGCAAAGAAAATGTGGGACACCCTTGCAAGCATTTATGGTGGTGATGTGAATGTGTTGAGAGCAAAAGCTGAGAGCCTAAGAGGTAAATTTGATGAAATGAGAATGCAAGAAGGTGAGAATAGTGCACAATATTGTGGTAGAATAAAAGAAGTTGTAAATGCTATTAGAGGAGAAAATGGAACTATTGATGATGAAACTATTGATGATGAAACTGTAATAGGAAAAGTATTGAGAACTCTGCATCCTATCTATGCAATCAAAATTTCTACAATCCAGGAATCTAGATGTAACTCTCCTAATGTACTTACTTTAGAAAGTTTGGCGGCAAGCTTACTACTTTTGAACTTTCTAACTATGATACTTTCAATGTTGGTAGTATTGAATCTTCTTTTAAGTCTAAGATGGTTTTGAATAAGTCAAAGAAAGAAAAAGAAAAATGCATCAGTGAAAGTGATAGTGACAGTGGCACATCTAATGAAGAACATGAGGATCTAGAAGCTTTTATGGCTAGAAGACTGAAAAGGGGAAAAGGAAGGTACAAAGGTAAACTCCCTATTATATGTTTCTCATGTAATAAAGTTGGTCATATAGCTACTAGATGTCCTAACAAGGATAATAAGGATGAAGAAAGAGACAGCAAGCATAAAGACAAAAGAGAAGATAGAGGTTACCAAAGAGACAAAGACTACAAAGGGAAAGGTAAGAAATCCTGCTACATTGCTGAAGAAGAGACTGACACTAATAGTGATGATTTTAAAATTGAAGTTGTCTATGTTGCAATGAAAGATGAATCTGATGAGGATGAGAAAACTGCATTAATATCTTATGTGAACAAAAATGATAAATAGATTATTGACAGTGGTTGTTCACATCATATGACTAGAGATAAGAGTAATTTGATACCTTAAACCATTATAAAGGTAGGAGTGTAAAGTTTGGAAATGATGCACCATGTCCTGTTAGAGGGAAAAGATTGATTAAGCTAATTGATAAGATCTCTTGTGAAAATGGTTATTGGGTTGAGGGTTTTAATTATAATCTGTTGAGTGTTGCACAGCTTAATAGCACTGGCTACCAAATGAAATTTCATCACAGGAAGGCCAAAATATTTGATGCCATAGGTGAACTGATTGGAAGTGGAGAACAGACAAGAGGTAATTTGTTCTATCTAGACCTATTTGAAGAAACATGTATGATTGCACAACTTGATGACATTTGGTTATGGCATAAGTGGCTATGTCATGTTGACTTTGATAATTTGGTAGAAATTAGCAAGAAAAAGAAAGTGAGAGGTCTACCTAGATTGAAGAAACCTGAGAATGTAATGTGCAAAGAATGTCAGTTGGGTAAGATGACTAAGTCTAGTTTCAAGAGCAAAACCTTTACTTCTAAGAATATCTTAGATTTGGTTCATACTGACCTTTGTGGATCGATGGGTGTCCAAAGCTATTATGGTGCTAGATATTTTATCCTGTTTGTTGATGATTATACCAGAATGATGCATGTAATGTTCTTAAAGGAAAAATTTGATGCTTTTCAACTTTTTAAGTGGTATGTGGCTAAGGTTGAAAAAGAGACAGGTAAAAACCTAAAGTGTGTGAGATCTAACCGAGGTGGAGAATTCACATCAAATGAGTTCAATCTATTTTGCAATGATAGAGGAATCAAAAGATAGATGTCTGCACCTAGAACTCCTCCACATAATAGTATAGTTGAGAGAAGGAACAGATCTATCTTGGACTATGCACAGACATTAATGATTGAAAAGAATGTTGCACAGAAGTATTGGAAAGAAGTTGTAAGTACAGTTGTTTATACTCTTAACCAAGTACAGATAAAAAAAGGTACAAATCTGACACCTTATGAATTATGGCATGGGTATGCACCGAATGTAAAGCTCTTTAGAATCTTTGGAAGTAAGTGCTACATATTGAAGGATAGTAGGAATGGAAAATTTGATGCTAAAAGTGATGAAGGTATATTCCTAGGCTATTCCACAAAAAGTAAAGCTTATAAGTGTCTGAATTCTTACACTAATAAAATTGTGGAAAGTGTAAATGTCAAAGTTGATGAGTATGAAGAGAAAAATGAAGCTGACAGTAACAGGGTACCAGAAGATTAAAGATCTTTTGTGTATATAGAGGAAGAAGATGCGAGTAACAGACCTACATCTGATGTTGAGTCTCAGGTAAGCAATGTCGAGCATCAAGATAACAATGCTGAGAGAGAAGAAGAACGTGCCGAGTGACAAGAAGAAGCTACCGAGTATCAGGAAGAGGTTGTTGAGTATTCAGAAGCTGAATCTGACAATCTTGTTGGAGAACCTGATGAGCCAAATGAAAGAAGAGTAGAACCTGTTCTAGCACAATATGTAAGGAGACATCACAAGCCTAAACAAATTATTGGAAATAAAGATACTGGAATTCAAAAAAGAAGCAAGGTAAGAGATCCAACATGTTTACTATGTGAATATGAGCCTAAGACAACAAAGGAAGCATTGGAAAATAAAGACTGGATAGAAGCAATGAATGAAGAGATTGACCAGATAGAGAAGAATGATACTTGGACTCTGGTGCCGAGACCAGAAGATAAGAATTTCATTGGGACAAAGTGGGTATTTCATAATAAGTTGAATGAACATGGTCAAATCACAAGAAATAAGGCTAGGTTGGTATGCAAAGGCTACGCACAAGAAGAAGGAATAGATTATGGGGAAACATTTTCCCCTGTAGCAAGATTGGAAGGAGTCAGAACTCTGCTTGCATATGTTGCCTATAAAAGTTTCAAGGTATACCAAATGGATGTCAAGTCTGCATTTTTAAATGGTGTATTGGAACAAGAAGTATATATTGAACAGCCAAAAGGATTTGTTGATCCAAATAGAAGACACATGGTTTGAAAACTAAATAAAGCACTATATGGATTAAAGCAAGCTCCCAGAGCCTGGTATGAGAGATTGCACAACTACTTAATATAGATTGGATTCTCAAGGACAAATGACACAAGCAATCTGTACATGAAAGATGAAGAAGGCAAAGGAATCCTGTTAGCTAAAATCTTTTTAGATGATATTATATTTGGTGGACAATATGCCTTGTGTAAGAAATTCTCAAATGAAATGCAAACTGAATTTGAAATGAGTATGTTTGGGGAGATCAAATTTTTTGTTGGTTTGCAAGTATATCAGATGGAGAAAGGAATTTTCATCACCCAGTCTAAATATGTTCATGAGATACTGAAAACCTTTGGTATGGAAGACTCAAGGCCAGTAAGCACTCCCATGGCTACTGAACAAAAGTTGTCTAAGAATGACGATGTTGTAGAAGTTAACCAGACTTTGTATAGATCTATGATCGAAAAGCTACAGTATGTTGTACATAGCATACTAGATATTACATTAGTTGTTGGGATTGTGGCAAGATTTTATGCCAATCCTAAGGAAACTCACATGATGGAGGTTAAAAGAATCATGAGATACTTGAAAGGAACTGCTAACTATGGATTGTACTACAAGAAGCATGGAAAATTTAAACTAAGAGTGTATACAGATGCTGATTAGGAAGGAAATGTAGATGACAGAAAGAGTACTAGTGGTGGAGCTTTCTTTCTTGGATAGAGATTAGTTTCCTGGACAAGCAAGAAACAAAATTGCATTTCCCAATCTACTGCTGAAGTTGAGTATGTGGCTACAGTTGTCAATTGTTCAAATTTGATATGGATAAAGCAATTGTTGGTAGGCATGAAAGAAGAAATCACTGAACCAATTTTCATCTTCTGTGACAACACAAGTGCTATCAAAATCTCTAAAAACCTAGTGATGCACACTAAGACCAAACACATTGCCATCAAGTATCACTACTTGAGAGAACTGGTACAAGATAAAGAGGTCCACATGGAATATGTGAATACCAAGGAACAAATAGCAGATATATTCACTAAATCTTTACCGAAAGAAGCTCATGAATACCTAAGAAGTCAATTAGGGGTCCTTCCCCTAACTGAGGCTACCTAGTCAAGCTAGGAGCACTGCATCAAGTGTGCTGCAAAGAACATCTAAAATATTGATGCAGAGAAAGGTCACACTTTAGGAGTAGCCTAGAGTTTTGAAGAGCACAACAAAGTCTAAATAAGTCATAAGCAAGATGACAGAGGGATAAATATTCTACTGAACTGAAAGGATGATATCTACATCTATAGGATGTATGTTTTTGTTGCTGCTTTGGCATTTTTGTCAAAGAGGGAGATAATGACAATTGAATACAGATGAATACATAGAATGAGAAGATCAAGATAGTGAGAGAAATTCAGTGAACGGTCAAGCATGGCTAATTGATTCTATATCAGAATGAAGCTAAGGATATTATATATTTCTCTGATGATAGATAATTTTTGGATTGGTTGGTAATTCATGTGATATTCATATGGTGTTGCCATCAATGCCAAAGAGAGATTGTTGGAAACTGCAATTGAAGCAATTGTTGTATTGTCATTGATGTCAAACCTTAACTGGTAAAACTATTGTTATTTAAGAAAGTACTATATCTATTTGAGTGTTGCTAAGGGGATAGGCAAGGTTGGTAACAACAACACCTAAGGAAAGGTTGAGTTATCTTGATACTTCAATGAGTACTTGATTATGTGGCACAATGATAAGACAATGTATTGTTTATCTTAGTAAGAATGAAGACTAAATTGGTAGGCTTAACTGAGCATAAGTGAAGAAATCTAGTTTAAGCCGAGTGTTGTTTGTGTCGATCGAGCTAGTGAATGCCGAGTAAAAATAGTGTTGACCAAACACCAATTAATTTTTGAGGAAGACAGTGTTAGCCAAGGGAATAGTTTATGTGGTGACCGAGCTTTCTAGAGAAGATCGAGAAGTTGGACACAGTATTGACTGAGTGTCAGTATTTTGCATTTGTTGAAGAATTCAAATTTCCAGCCAACATCGTTGAATTCTTGAATTATGTAAAATGTGTTGACTGTATTTATTGATTGTATGAAAGCATTTAATGCACTGTAAAATGTTTTATTGTAAATCTTTAAGAGATTCGATATATTTCAAAGATAAGTCGAAGAACATAATGTAGGACGGATTCAATGAATCTGACTTAACCCTAAGATCTACGAAGGAGATTAAGTGGTAAAAGATGTATTGACCTAATTTAGGTAGTATTAAGGAAACCTAAGCAAGAGGTTGAGTAGAGAGATGAAAAGAAGTGAATGCTAGAAGTATTGTTATTGACTGTCTAAGCAGAAAAGGCTGAAGGAGAAGTTTTGTGATCGCTTGAAGGATTCTGAGCAGATCAGTGATGGAGATGGAAAAGGTTCACAGTTAGTAAGCTAGAATATGTATACGGAATTGGATCTGATATTTGCAAAGTGAGTTGTATGTTTCTCAGATCAATATTACTACTACTTTCTAACCATTGTAACAGTCAAAATCCTTTTAACAGAGGTTGACCTAACAGTCATAGGTATAAATCCTTTGAACAAGGTTTCATTCTAATGGAGTGTATGTAAGTCCTATAACAAGGTGCACTTTTAACAGAGTGGTTGAAATCCTTTAACCGGGTCACACCTGACAATGTGTTTGTAACCTTTGATAGGGTTGGCTTTTCACCAAGCTCACTTCAGAAGAGCAAATATAATAGTAACATGTTACAAAGTGGTTTTTCCCAAATTGGGTTTCCACTATAAATCCTAGTGTTGATACTTGTGTGAATGTTTTGGTTTGAACATTTCTATGTTTTACAAGTTAGATGCTATTGGATAAGTGGACTTCACTATTATATGTTTCTATTATGCAATCAGTAATGACCGAGTAGGTGTTGGTTATTAGATCTGATTTGTTGAAGAGTTTAAAAGATTATTTTATACATATGGACCTGAGAACAACTAATTCACCCCCCCCCTCTGTTCTTCTAAATCATATTAACAATCTCCAATGACATCTCCCATGACTTCTTCAATGGTCCGTTGCAATGATCTGTCCATGTAGATCAAATACCAAATCCTCCATGGCATCCAAAGTACTCATGTTAGGTGTTCCAATTATGGCTTCTGCATTCTTCACATTTTGTTTCATCACCTCTACTATAGGGGCTATGTATGATTGTAGCTCAATTAATTTGATGACTCTCTTGTCTTTTTTTGCCTGAATCTTCTTGATCTTGTGTGTGATCATTTCCACTTTGGAACTATAATCTGCTGTAAATCTTATGATGGGAACAAATTGATCAACTAAAGTATCAAGCTCCTTTTGTGCTTCTTCTCTACTCTTCTTTTCTTCTTCTATGGAATTCTTCCTAAGATTTTACTTGTAGGTCTCATGGTAGAAATCATGGGAAGACACAAAATGAAATATTGTGCCCAACTAAGGAATGCAAGAAATTCAAACAACTTCCTTCTAGAACTAAAAAATAATGATGGTAGTAAGGGATTTTAGAACTCACCTATTATAGAAACCAAATTCTCTACTAACCCTGAAGAAGAGAAGTCATTACCTTAAATGTCATTTATCTCACTTGACAAATCAAGGCTTCTTGATGAAGAAACAACCCATTCGATGTCTATAAAAAAATACAAAATATGGATACAAGATTACCATTTCTTAATCATCAATTCATTCATTCTGGATTAATTTTTGAATGATCTAATTTTGACACTTGTATTAATTATTAGTCACTTCTGCATAAGGCCTTTATTGTGTAATGATTTCTTTCCATTCACGAAAATTTAAAATTTTAAATATTTGATATGCCCCAAATATTCTCTTTTTCTAATAATCATTTTTCTTCATTCATATCTACCATCCATTACCCACTTTTGTATCTTCACACAAAATGAACCTTGAACCTTGAACTGAAATGAAAAAGGTTCAATGGTTCAAGTTCAATGTCGCTAACGTGTTTATCATTGATAGGTTTACATTCAAAGGGGACTCATAAAAAGAAGATAAGACATATGAGATGAACCTTAAACTTGGAACTAAGTGAGGGGTACAATAGTTCAAGTTTACATCCAACAAAGACGTGTATCAACATTTCTTTCACGCGTATCAAATTTACATCCAACAAAGAATCAAGACATACACATGCATGATGAACTTTGAACCAACGAACTCTTTGAACTTTACATAAGGGTTCAAGTGGAGGGTTAAAAAAGGAAACACTTAAGTATACATGACCGAAAACAAAGGATTTTACAATAAAATAACAATGACTTAGAGCATAAAATACCAATAGAAAGGGAATTAATGCACTCTATTATTTCCTCAAAAGGAGACTATAAAAAAATTTAACACGTGCAAAAATAGGCGGTAACACTATGTTGTGTTTCAGGGATTCACACTTTATCAGGAGCTTGGCTTGAATTGCCTTGTTGAATACAATTGACCTTGTTTGATCTTGTGATTATCTTGATGTGTTTCATAGTTTCTTGTTGTGGCCTCTTAGATCTATTAGATTTATTGTGATGAATGTGTTATTTTTGGTCTAGGTGATATATACCTGTATGTATAATAATATTGATGTTGTGATTGATTTCTTCATAGTCGTAGGAATTATAATGATTTAATTTGGCATGTATCTATATAAATATATATGGGTTCACACACACACACACACACATATATGTATACATATTATATATGATTATACTTGCATGATTGTGGATATTATATATGGTGTATATATTTGGATTAAGGTAAAGTATAGTATCATTAATAATTTTTTATTAATAATGTGAGGTAAAGTATTCTTGTTTATTAATTATGAATTACTAATAATGTGGATAGGATATATGTATACTCTTAATGGGATTTAAATATATCATAGTAATTGTGGATAGGTTATATGTATACTTTTAAGGGGATTTAAATATATTGTTAAGTTATGGTATACAATGTTAAGTAATATAAATTGTAAGGAGGTAAGGTAAAACTAATGTTAACATTTATTAATTAAACACTATTAAATATTTCAAATAGGGAAAAAAAGAAATTAAATATAAATAATTATAAATCTTTCTTGGAGTAAATTAACGTTGTAACACTGGTCTAATAAACCAATGGTTTTATATATATATATATATATATATATATATATATATATATATATATATATATATTTATTTATTTATTTATTTATTTATTTATTCTAGAAGAGAGTTTCATACAAAGGAAATTAATTTGAAAGATAATTATGTTGGCAAGTTGACTATACTGAAGTATATGACTATATTTAGTGTTGTCATTATGGCAACAAAGTCATATGAAGTTTTGGAGTCAGCACATATTGAAGAAGATCATAAATATGACTAAGTATGGAAGACTGGATAGACAACAGAGCACCAGGTGATCAGAGCATCAGCGCACATGCGTATGATAGAGTTATGACATGCACCCTTGAAGATAAGCTTGTTAATATGTACTCATGCTAATTCTAAGAGCGTGTGATGATATGAGTTAGTATGAGGAAGTTACAGGCAGATGAAGTGGCACAGATAGTAAGCGGCAGAACAGGACAGAGCATGAGGCGCTCGACTATGTGTATTTTGGTTAGCGCTTGTAATAATGTTTTGTAAAGGCTATGCACCTATTGTATTTAGGTCATAGACATGTTATTATGATTCTATGCAAATACGCTTGAGCCAATTCATTTGGAAGCGTTGTATGTAATAGGTTAAAGGACCGACCTAGTCAATTATTTTGTAAGCACATATAAATATGGCATGCGCCTTGGTAATTAAGTATGTGATAAGAAAGAGAGTTAAGTAGAGTAGAGAAGAAGTGTGCAAAGAGTAGTTAGTATGTTGTAGAGCTTCACAAGAGGTTGGAGCATCAAAAGAACTGATGTGACAAGCAGTGTCACGACAGTAGCTCACCTTGCAGATATAGTGTGTATGTGATATCCAAAAGGTTGCAGCCTTCATCATTTGAGCAGTGAGCTCTAGAATAGTGTGTCCCCACCCCTAACATGGAAAAGACTCCTAACAAGGTCTGACCTTTGACCAAGTCACTATACTAAAAGCATTGTAAAGTACAATTCCTAACAGGGTTGCAAGATCTTCTAACAGGGATCATAAAACACTAGTGCAGTTCTTAGTGGGTGTCAATTCCCACCGGGGTTTTTACCTATTTGGGTTTCCCCACAATCATATCTTGTGTCATGTGTTATGAATGTTTATCTTACTTGCATTAATGTTCATTTCAGTAACTAAGCAATCAAGTTAAGTTTCAAGATAGAAGAAAAATAATAAAGTATAGAACATTGATTCACCCCCCCCCCCACTCTCAGTGTTCCCATTCCTAAAAAATTACAAGGAGAGAGTGAGGGGATAGAAGGGAGAGATTTGGGATGCTTTGGTAGATTTAGGGAGGAAATTTTTGAATCAAAATTATGGTGAAGAAAATCTAAAGGAGAGTTGCGTGTTGTCGTGAAGCCTCTTATTCTAGATTTCCTGGGAGTGGATAGTATCTGGTTGGATATCATTGTTCAATTACCTAGACATCACTTGCATTATTCCATTTAAAACCTCTTTAATATTCCAGGTAGGATCTAGCCTTGAAAAGATCTTCTATTAAATGTGTGAATAATGTATTATGTTTATTGCTTTGATATCTTGTTTGAGTGTTTTCTCTATTTTCTTCTCTATGGATGTTCAAAGAAATGGTTCAAATATTTAGAGATGATGTTGATTTATGTTTATTGTGTAGAAATTTTTATTATTGGATCAATTGAAAGTCTCTGGAAATATGTTTTATAAGTTTTGAGATTGTTGTGATAGACTTTCCTTATTATTTTCTTATGAGCCCGTGCTTGGTCCTAGATCAAATGAAAGATTGATCTTATGTTTGGGTTGGGTTTGATGAGTGTTTTGGAAGGGAATTGAGGAGATCTCATGTAGGTATTCCTCATATTCTGCTTCTAGAGCCCACATTTTGCCTAGTTTTGGTCGTAACCTCAAATTGCCTTGTATTTTTGTTAAAAAAAGATAGTCTAGAGCCAACTGCACAACTTCGGGGTCCAAGTGCAGAACTCCCATGACCAAGTGCACAAATTGAAGTCCCAAGTGCACAATACATAGCCCCAAGTGTGATGGATAGAGTTCCAAGTGTGCAAGTCTTCCATAATGCCAGTTTTGGGGTTAAATTGATGTTTAGGGGCTCTATTAGCAACCAAAGGCTATTAGAGTCTAATCTTTGAGTCAATTGATTTATGAATACTATGAACATGGTTTTGATATAATTTATGGTACATTTTTATGTCTTATTATTCATATTGAAACATTTTGAATGCCAGATTAGGGTTTAGGCTTGCCCGGTGGACTAGGGATAACTAGTGATCACCTAAACCTAATCGGACAATACTATGTTTCTACAATGGCATGTTTATTATTATGATAATATTTCTTGATGGTTTCATGATATTGTTTGTGGGTAGAGAACCTAGGTATACTAGATGATTGGCTCGCTATGGGTGTCGGGCACAATGTGGCCACTAGGAGATCCCATTGGTGATTTGTCTTAATCAAGTGATAACATTAATAAAAATTATTGGGAAAGGGGGTAAAAACACATTCATCAAGATTAATTGATTCCTCGCCCATGTTGCTAGTGTGAGTATAGACTAGGGATGAGAGTGGGTGAAGGTGGCCTTGTGATGGAACAATCGAGTAGCCTTGTCTTCATGGAAAGGTGTTTGGTTTTGCATATGCCTATTTAAGTGCCAACGTCTAGAGTTGGCTACTAGGAGATCCCTATGAGTGAGAGATATGTGATGAAACTCACCTAGATTGTAGCCTAGAGTCTTTACATTCTTTTTTTCTTCTACCTCTGGTAGTCTTGTTTTCCTTATTTCTTTTTATGTCTTATGTTTTATTTCTAGGAAAGGTTTGTACCACTTTAGGTGTGTCCTAGTTGTTACCTCATGCATAGGCCTTGGTTTCTATCTCCTAGCTCAAGGGAGTGTGCCTATTGGTCCTACGTGGTTGGGTGGTTAATTCTTATTATATGGAGGTAATGTTCATGGTCTTATGGATGATCCTTGCACATGTTCCTTTCCAGATCAGCAATTGAAGACTTTATAGTGTATATTATATTATGTTGAGATGTACTGATGGATATGTATTCATGCAATTGTAATCTCCTGAAAGGATTCATGTGTATGTGGCATAATGATGTAGAATGATGTAACTCCATTTCAAAGAAATGTAACTAGGAAGGGTAGTTCTAGGAGGCAGTCCTTATGCAGGGAGGGCGAGCCATTGCTTACGAGTCTAGGAAGCTTAAGACTCATGAGCTCAATTACCCCACGCATGATTTAGAGATTGCAGCAGTGGTACATGCCTTAGTACGTTGGCGTCACTTCCTCTTAGGTCACCATTTTGAGCTTCATTCAGACCATCAGAGTTTTCTTGAGAGTGCGACCGCACAAGAGTCCAATCCATTTTGGAAAGGGCTCTAAGCTCGCACCTCATTTTGTTGGTCCATTTGAGATCCTAGAGAGGATAGGGCCCATTGCTTATCATCTAGCCTTGCCACCTAGCTTGTCACGCATCCACGATGTGTTCCATGTATCAATTTTGCGAAAGTATATCTATGATGAGTCTCATATTATTGACTGGGATGCCTTGCAGGTGGAGTCAGATGGCCAGCTGGCACTAGAGCCCATTCGCATTTTGGCTCGTCGGACGTTGGTACTTCGAGGCAGAACGCTGGACCAGGTTAGGGTCCAATGGGATTGCTATGATGAGGTCATAGCCTCATGGGAGGATGCAGCTCAGATGAGGGCCTAGTATCCGCACCTCTTTGATGAACTCCAGGAGGATGTTCATACCTAGAGGGGGTGGATGTGAGGCCCACTTTCGGCCCACATAGTGATCCTGTGTTATACATATTAGCTATCTTTTTGATTATGTTTCTTTCAGAGACACATGGACTTTGTCGACTACTGTTATATTATGTTTGACTCGTTGGACTGTTCTTTTGATGTTTCTGCTTATGGGATCCATGATGTATAGATTTGGTTTATGTTTTTATATGATGTTTTGTGAACCTGATGATCTTGATGATATTTAAATTATGTTATGGAATTTCATTTGAAATGTGCAATCAAATCATGAATATTATATGCAATTGACGTATGAGTTGAATTATGCAATTTAATGTTTAAATTTTGCTATATCATATATGTTATTGTAATGGTTTTCTTCCTTGAATTACTAATGCTGCATTTAGGTATTGCAGGTGGAAGGACCATGGAAACACATTCGGGGAAAGCACATTGAACATAGGGTAACCAGTTATACCGAGGCCCTGTCTATTAAGAGACCTGAGGCCTCGTTGTTAAGTAATTTATTTCGTAACAGTAATTTGAATGTTTGTATGTTATGTGTTGTTATTCTGGATGTACCTTTCGCAAAATGTTATTTTGTTAAGTGTCGCTTGACACTAATGTTCAATGTTATAAAGGTACGTCATGTGTTGTGTGAGAGCACTTGCTAGGAGTTTTAGGGATATCTTAGCACTCCTTTCTACCATAGGAATCTTTATGCAGTCTCATTCCCCATTTCCGATGTTATTTCTCGACATGGGTTTAGAGGGTTAATAATGGCCTTAGGAGATAGTTTTATGCTTAATTTGTTAACCCATTCCATGTATTCATGGGTTAGGGGTATTTTCACCTCTTTAGAAGCCTAAAAGTGACTTTAGGACCCTTTTAAAATTTCATTTTCCTTCTTGAGCGAAAATTGCAACTTGCTTGTTTGAACCTTATTTATGAGGTTAGGTGTAGAAGCCCTATTTAGAGGAAATTTTGGCTTAGGGTGATTCATTCACCCATTCTCTATTTTTAGAGAGCTTTCAGAAAGTTAGAGGAAAAAAGGCTTGAAGCTTGGATTAGGGCTCAACAACATTCTACCATAGCTTGGATTTGAGGTAGGAATTCATGTGCTCTCTCTGTTTGTTTGAGATGTTTGTTATTATGATCATGTTCTTGGCTCCCCATGGTTGGTCATGGTGGAGGTTTGTTTTGTTTAGTGTTGTGTTTTAGCTCCCCATGGTTGGTCATGGTGAGAGCAAGCTTGCATATGTGTTTATCTTGTAATTGAATTTTTGGGTTGTTTACTCTTAGATTCTCTCACCCTTGGGAGGGAAGAGAAATCAAGAGGGGGTGTGGGAATGGAGGCAACTCCATGTGTAGAGTCTCCTCCATGTGTGGGGAAGGATGAACCTTGGGTGAGTGATTTTCCCCAAGAGACCTTGCATGTAGCCTTTGTGGCAATGGGGGTATAAGGAGGGAAAATTGGCCTTGTGTGCCTTGTATGTATTTGAGAAATATGGGTCCATGTGTGGCCTTGTATATTATGCAATGGTAATCTCCATGGTTTTGTCTACCACACCCTACAAAGGAAATTCATGGGAATTCCTTAGTTTACTTCTTGAGGGAATTTAGGAATGATTTGGTAGTTATTAAGGAGGATAGGGTAGTTGATAGTTTAGGATATTTTAGAAGATTGATTTAGTAGATTGATAAGATAGTTTAGATATTAATCGATATGTTTTTTTTAAGATGATGTGTTATTAATATCATTAGATGCTTAGATAGTTAATTAAGATTGTTTAGTGGGTAATAAAGTTATATGTTATTTTATGTTATTTGTTAATTTTGCTTTTGGAATTAATGTTAGTGTAGAAAGATATTATGTGATGCAAGGAATTTTATAGTTAGTGGTAATTTCCATTTTGTTCTATAATGATAATTTTAGACATGTATTAAATATTAGTTAATAAATTATAATTTATTAATTAATTAATATCTATATTACTTAATTAATATTTTATAATTATTAATTAATATTATATAATAATTAAATATAATTATTGATTAAGACTTATAGTTTTTATTTTCTAATTTAATAATAAGTTTGAGGAATCAGATCGTGTTTATCCTATATTTCAGATCAACCGATTAAGCTCCATGATCAGATTGGACTTAATCTAAACATTAGTAAATTGAATGACCTTCATATGGAATAACGTAAACATTAGACATTCATGTCCTCTTAGTCAACCGTTGAGATCTCTAGTTGACGAACGATAATTTTGATCGTCATGAAGATGGACGTATTTAACTTTTTTTAGCATCCTTTATAGACAACATTGTCGAGGTTATTCACCTGATTCATTTTAACCTCGTCATTGAACTCATTAACCCGCATCTTGTGTGTAGAAACTTATCACTTTAAAAAAATTTGTTGGTTGTGTTTTGTCCCAACTTTTGGGCATCACAGGAGTCATTTGTATGTGGCATAATGATGTAGAATGATGTAACTCCATTTCAAAGAAATGTAACTAGGAAGGGTAGTTCTAGGAGAAAAGAAAGGGAAATGTGAACATAATGTTTTAAAGCATTTAAAGATGTTGCTTCAATACTTGCATTTTCTAAAAGTTATCTCTTGTTGATTGGTTATTTTAAAAGGGAAATAAACCTAGGAATAATTATGCTATGATGGATGATAGAAATGAAATATAATGTTGTCTTTTAATTTAATGAAAGTGTTATGAATGCTAAAGCGATAATTAGACTTGCAATCAATGGGTAGATATGATCTAATGGATGGAAATGCTTATACGATTGTAATGATCAATGATTGGTTTATGTTTACTTAGTGCATTTAAAATGAATAAATATTAACAAAAATCTATAGGATAAAGCGTGCCTCAATGAATGTTTATTCCTACCTTAAGGTTTAAATGAAACTGATATGAAGGATAGATACATAGATGCTTATGATTTTGATGATTAGTTATGAGTAATGATTTGAGTTGATAAATCAAATAATGTTGACTTATGTTTAACGATAACGTGAAGCTTAAAATTCAATGTGTATTTCTTGCAGGTGAAAAGGTTAAACAATATTGCTTGAGTAGCGACGTTAGGGAACCTGTGAGGACTTAGGTTGGTTAGTAATCCTACATTCATGTTTTGTAGGTTGGTTAGTAATCCTACATTCATGTTTTGTAAACAAGTTCTTATCTAAGTATTAGAGTTGATGCATATCGTATCAGTTATCTTTAAAAAATTTACTCACATCTTTTAGCGGTTTGATGGCTTGTCCTCCCAGGTTCCCTGGTAGGGTGTTACATTAGAGTTAGAGCTATATCTTAAAAAAGGAAAATTAATGCTTTTATCATGTTAAAGTCTTGAAAAGATTCTCTCTGCTAGATTCAAACTAGTGTCAAAAAGGATAAAAACTCATTTCTTGTGGGATGAGAAGAGTAGGATTTGGTAAAGGAGCTAGTAAGGAGGGCTTAGGGAATCCTATGCCTTCTCTATTGCATTGGGTTGAGGTCTCTATAGGGACCTTGATTCCTTGTTCCATCTTTCCAAGACCATGCCCAGTATATCCTTGTTTAGAAACTTATAATTTGTTTACAAACATGAAGTGTAAGGACCTTCATCATATACTTCATTGAAGTTTGTTCTATACTTATACCTTGAAGGGCCAAAAATAGGAGGGATCCTTGTGAGAGGATGCACAACTTTATCATCATTATGCATGTCCACTTGAGAGGGAAGATAGTCCTTTTGTATTAAATTGTTAGGTTGGGAAGAAGTGTTTTCACCATCTAAAGTCTCATTCCTACTCAATATAATATTAGGTAACATGTCATTAAGGAAATGCACAACGTCATCTTGTATCAAACCATGTTGATGGTCAAGATAAGCTCTAGGGAAATAAGAAGGAATTAAGGTGATAGATGTGTTGAGAGTTGGATTAATATTTAAAGCATGTCCTTCTTGCACTAAAGTAACCTAATGGGAATAGGATTCATCATTACTCTTCATTGCTACATCTCTAGTGGAGAGATCACTGATAGTAGACACATGCCAAAACCCTACTACTCAACATATAAAACAAGGTATTGACCTCCATTAAAGTGAGGCATTCACCTCCACTAAAGCGTGACCAAAGAGGGATTTTCACCTATGTTGTAGATGCAAATGTTCTTGTAGACATAGATGAAAAATTGTGGAAACATAGACCAAGATTTTTTATAAGAAAATTTTACAAACTTCATCTTCAAACATGTAAGATATTCATTAAAGTACGAAAAAATTATTATATGATGCAAAAATAACAGTGTCATAGTGTGTATATCAATAATATTATTTATATATTTTTTGAATCATTCTACAATAAATACATATCAAATATTAATACACAATACATTTAATTTTTGTATGCTTCATTATTTTATTTTATAATTACTTATTTTTCTAACATGAAAACCCAAAATGTAAAATAAATTTTTACTTTCCATAGCATGCAATATGTGTATCAATAATATTAATAGCATCATTATATTTTTTGAATTTTTCTACAATACTTATAACAATCATTATTATATTAAGCTTGAACAAAACGTGACTGTATATAAAAAAATCTGTGAACCATTTATTTAGATAATTGTGACGTGTTATTTGCATTGCCACTCCTACAAGATAGCAGAGCCGTACAGAGATATGATCTGGATACTAATAACTAGTGTCAGCGTTTATAATTAATCTCTGCTTCGTCGTGAATAGCATGTTCTTGAGAATGCCCACTGATGTGGACATACGCTTTATTGGTCTCCGCATTCATTCATTAATGTCACTTTATTCATTTTCAACCCCCGAAAAAAACATGTAAGGTGTGCTCTATTGTTTATTTTTAATTATTATTTACTTAGTTGGTTAGTTGCACATTAAGCAACACGTTTTGAATAAATTGTGTTCCAATTGTCCTTTCTCAAATTATATTAAATTATTAATAATTAGCTGGTTCGCGTGTGGGGCCACTTTGTTCTTTATGGGACAAATATATAAGACAGTGAAAACGTGAAGCCCATTGATAGCAACCTAAATATTCCCTGCATTAAAATTATCCATAATTTATTCTTAATCCAATATAAAAATATATATAACATGTCCATTACTAGGTAGTTCTTGCCTTTTTAGAAAATAAAGGATATTTGGTTTAATTATTTTTGAAATCTTAGTTTTATATTATTTGTGGCTGTTTAGTTTATTGTTGTACTTGTAGGCAATATTATTGCATTCAAGTCAAGTTAGTTAATTAATTTCCACCAATCATAACACTTTATTTTTTTCATTTTCAAAATAACCATAAATTTAAAAAGGTCAAATTTATATTTTTTAATTTTACAATATAATTGGTTGAAAATTGCTTCCTCCATATTGCATTATTTTCGCCAAGATTTTCGTGCATAAAATATGATTGAAAATCAAGTTAAATATTTGTTTTAATATAAATTGTTATACATGATTGTTTATTAAAGATTATAAAATTATAGAAATTTATACTCTATAATTATATTTTTAATTTTTACAACTATGATTGACATTATGACAAAAAAATATGATATGTTTATTAATTTTAGAGTAAAATGAAATAAAATTTATTTAAGATCTATTTAATTAATTGAAAGCATATAATAAAAAAATTTAAAACTATCTTTAAAATAAGACTCCAAGAATGTTTCCCCGTCGTCGAGTATTTCAAACCCTATTTCTCAAGGGGAGTCACAACTAGATTCCTCCACTATTTCAAGTGGCCTTATTTTGGGAGCTCACACTCCTCCACCAACCTCCTTAGCTTCTGATACTCTGGTGTCCTTGCTTTGTTGTTCTCGCAATCCTCTTGGGCGAGAGGAAATTGATGGCGAAGGACTAGGCAAGAAGTAAGTGATTCCAAGGGATCTTTACCTTGCTTTTAATTTAGGTTCTAAATTCTTGTATAATAGCTTCTCCTCTCTTAGGGATGAGGATAGCATGAATAATGATTTTTAATGAATTCTATTTCCTGGAATGTTAAGGGTCTTACTGACCTCTCTAGGAAATATTCAGTTTGGGATGTTCGTCATAGGTTTCCAAAAACTGACGTTCTCTTCCTTTAGGAGATTAAGATAGTTGGTTTTTCTCTTTCTTCTGCATGCCATGTTATTAGGCCCAACAACTTGGTGTTTTCATCCAATCATGATGTTGTTAGAGGAGGGATGGTTACCCTTTTGGCGCCACGCTAGCAAAATTTAGTTGTTAATCATCAAGAGGACCCCATGCACATAATAGTTTGGATTCTCATGCAGATAGACAATCATTCCTTTGGTATAATTACTATCAATGCACCTAATGATGTCGTGGAAAGAATGTATCTTTGGTGTTGGATTGTTGATTTGTTGCCCCCAACTACTTGGGTTATGTGTGATGATTTTAATATGGTTGAGGTGGCCTCTCATAAGGATGGCATTTCACCATTCTAATGGACAGCTGGTGATCATGAGGCTTGGTTCTACATACATAATAAATTAGGCCTCTTTTATCCCAATACCAAGCGTCACCTCCCACATGCAATTTGGCATACTTGGAGTAATTTCAAGGCTGGTTCTGATAGAATATTTAAACACCTTGATCGTGCCATGATCTCTTCCCAATATATTTTTTCTTTTAGGATAGATCAATGTTTTCCAATATTACCTTTGTCTAATGTCACCTTGTCAGATCATTTCCCTATTAAATTTTTCATTGAGTGGTGTGTTTCCTTGCCACATTCAGCTCACTCTCAGTTCTTTTTTAACACATCACTTCTAAATCATCAACCTACTCTAGCCCGCATTCAAAGAGTATCCAGAATTTAAAGCCTAGGACCACTCAACCTTCAAGTTGGATTTTGTGGTGGAATGATGCAATTCATCGTACAATGAAATTCCTCTATTTCTATGGGAAATAACTAGCTCATTTATGTTGCCAGTCTTATGATCAAAACACCAAGGATTTTCA
This sequence comes from Chamaecyparis obtusa, assembly GCA_027943335.1. Taxonomy (NCBI): domain Eukaryota; kingdom Viridiplantae; phylum Streptophyta; class Pinopsida; order Cupressales; family Cupressaceae; genus Chamaecyparis; species Chamaecyparis obtusa. Next base: position 305,875 of record BSBK01002497.1, read on the forward strand.
TGCAAAAACCCTAAGATTGGTAGCTCATCCCTTCTCAATTGAATTACAATTGCTTCTCTTTGTCACCAAAAGCAAGTTTCTAGCAACTATGTAACTAGAGGTGCTCAGATCAAAGCACGTTTGCATTGGCTAAAAGTGGGAGATCGGGCTAGTAAGTAATTCTTTTTCTTCCTAAGACCTAGACATTCATGTCTAGGTATAAAAAGGATCATAGACGGTGATTTAGTTCTAACTGAACTTCTAGATATTCTTCGTGCTTTTGTTAATCATTATCAATAAGTTTGCACCTCTCAAGCTCCTACCATTGTCAATCAAAAAGCTCTTAAGGATTGTCTTGCAACAATTCCTAATTGTATGTCGGACTCTCAAAGTGCCTTTTGTGATTAGACTTTGTGTATTCAAGACCTTAAGGATGTTTCTTTTTTAATGGCAATGAAAAATCCCCTGGTTGTGATGGCTTCCCCTGTGAATTTTATAAAGCACTTTGGGATTGTGTAGGTTCAAACATTCACCATGTTTATCTTGAAGCATTTCAAAATGGTTCTTTAGGTGCATAAATAAATAAAGGAAATATAAAATTCATACCTAAGTCTAGTGATCCTCAGGATATATGCAACTAGCATCCAATTACCTTGCTAAATATCTCCTAAAAAATAATTGCCAAGGACCTTGCTCTTAAAATTCATCATCTCCTTCCTTAGATTGTGCGTCCTAAGAAGATTGGTTTTATCCAATCCAAATTCATATTAGATAATATCATTTCTATCTGGGAGGGTATGGAATGGGCTCGTCAATCTAATGAGAATGACATTTTCTTAAAAATTGACTTTGCTAAAGCCTACGACCGCATTAAGTGGCCTTTTCTTTTGGCTATGTTAAAAGCCCTTGGTTTTGGCCAACATTTTTTACTTTCGATTCAAATTATTTTTGCAGATGCCAACATTTTTATTACAATTAACGGTCATCAATCCACCACCTTTTGGTTTGCATAGTCTTATTCGTCAAGGATTCCCTTTCGCTTCTTCACTATATGTGCTTGCAGCTGAAGGCTTTGGCTATTTTCTTGCCTTTTCCTTCTCTGTATGTAGAGTTCAAAGCATTTCCCTTCCTAATTCTGATGCTCAACTTGTAAATGGCCATTTTGCAAATGAATCAGTCTTCACTCCATTGAGGATGATGGGAATTTTCACAATACTTTGCAATGCCTTGACATCTTTTGTTTGGCTTATGATTCCTCTATCCAATGACATAAAACCCCTTTTTTCATCAATCATTCCTCCCTCCTCCCCAATGGATTCTCCAGTACAACTGGAAATGGGTTTACCATGGCCAGGTCTTCCATTTTTTTGGAATTCCTTTTGTCTTTCATGGATCTTCCACTAAACTTTGGAATGTTGTGCTTTCCAAAATAGAATCCAAATTGGCTTTCTAGTTGACCAAGCCTCTTTCCTTAGCTGGTAAATTTAAAATTTGCTCCAAATTCCTTGCTACTACCCATGTTTATTCTTCTTCTTGTTGGTCGCCTTCCAAAGCATCTTATAGAAAACTAGAGAGGTTGCTATGAGATTTTCTATGGGCTTCGTACACAAAGAAATATAGTTTCCACATAGTGTCTTGGGAATATTG